>BSBK01002101.1:635000-757500 GCA_027943335.1 Chamaecyparis obtusa
CGACTAATTGATTATCAAATTATTTGGTATTTGAGTAGTACAACATCTTGTAGTTAGGAAATCCATTATTGCGTGTTAAATTCTTAAATTAGTTGATCTTTAAGAAGAATATGTAACTTTCAAAATATAGAAATGATTTATAAAAAATAGCAGAAGATATCAAATATTATATGTTGTATGGTCAAAAGTGCCCATCAACTTGGAAACAAATGTGTGATGTTGTTTGATTCTCTAAAATCATCAATATCATTCATAATTGTTCCATCAAATAACTTTCACTAATAAATTATTTATAATTTTTATTAATAAATTATATAAACAATTTTCATTAACAAATTATATATAAATAGTTTTCCTATACACTCAACTGTCAACCTATTAGATATTTGAATAAAATGTGTAAATCTATACCTCAAAACCATGTGTTTATTTGATCTTTCTATTGATTGTTTTCATTGTTAAATTATTTCATATTCAAGTAGTAAACGAGATTTTATCTATACAACTCATTATTTTTTGTATGACAGTTGGAGTATTTAATCTTTAAGTAGAACATGTTATTGTCACAAAAGTTTGCACCCTTTCTTAGGTGAGTTTTAATGACCTAAGAAACCTTCTGAAACATGGAAACAAACTCCAAGTGTGGGACTTGAAATATGAGGTTGAGTCTCTAGAAAAGGCTAGAATTCTTTACAATCAGGATGCACCTAAAAAATAAGCTTTTGAAGGAAAAGGGAGAAGGATATGCTAAAGGAAAATAGGGTGATACACCAAGATTGAATATTTGATCTCCTTATGCCTATGACTATTCTTAGACCTTAATAAAACTACTGATACAACACTATTTCCTAAATTTGATCAACTCTAGAACAATATTAGGGTCAGGACTCAAAAATACTCTGCAAGGAACCTAAAGATTCACATGCAGAACCAATCAAGAAAATTAACACAATCATATAACAAGGAAAATAATGAAATACATCCAAATAATGTGTAAAGAATACACAAGATATTTGGATTTGAAATAGGCAAATGACACAAATTTATTAAAGAAAGGAAAAGCTAGTTACAATCACAAAGAAGAATTTAGAGAGAGAGAGAGAGAGAGAGAGAGAGAGAGAGAGAGAGAGAGAGAGAGAGATCCCTATAAATATGTACAAGATTTCATTTATAAAGTTCAAGCATAACTCTTATTACATCATGAAGTTCAAACCCTCAACTAGGGTTGAGTCACAAAAAGAAAACTCAAAGGAGGAAGATCAAAAGAAAAAATGATCTTATTACCCCCTAAAGTGACAAAGAACAATCAAAATTCAATTCTTTGTCCTCAAAAAATTCCTTGCATCGAAAGAAACTCCATCTACAACCTTGAGCAATAATTATGGTGCCAAATAGTCTTCATGTTGCATAAGTTAATATAAAAGAAAATATCTTCATGTTTAGTGATCAATGCCAAATATGGAGTTATGAGAGTTTATATGTTACATAAGTATCAAGAAGGTGGTTGAAAATAAGATAATGTTCATGTGGTCCTTTGTCAGCATAAAAAATAAAACCCTAGCTAGTAAGTAAACTCTATGGTAAAATAACATGTTTTCCTTTGGCCTAAACTACATTACTTCATCTGATAAGCCCTTTCAATAACATCTTGATCAATAAAACAATAGATCTAAACCTCTAAGAAACTACTAAAATTCATATTTAAATGTAAGTCACCATTTTGCAAGTTAAAAAAGGTCAAACAACCCTGATCGCACGAAATGGTGACAGGCCCCTTAGACACTTTGCTTATAAATCCTTTTGCTATTTTAGTAGTGGCTAGGAATGCACCCACTTCTCCCTTTGTGAAATGGAAAACTCCATTAGCTTTCAAACTCTATAGACCCAGGGAAACATGCCCTCTTCTTTACCTTTTCCATTTTGTGGTCAGAAGACATTGGCAGAAATGACATTCTGTGAAATGGAAAAAGGCCTTTGAGTGAAACCACCTTCACATTTTCAAAAATGTTTGATTTCAAGGGGAAAATACCATTTCAAAAACTAAAAATATAGTTAGTAATCTGGTAGAAGGTACGGTTGTGGTTATTTTGATGATATAAGGGGATATTGAAGGGTTTGTTAGACTACAACTGATTAACTACTTGGAGGAAAAAATGGAGAATGTGAATATGATCACCGAGCTATTAAAGTATATATGAGACATTAGATCTGTTATTATATTATCATTGATGTCAACTAGTTTTGACTGTACTTATCATGATAATTGCAAACATCTGAAGAATGTAATATTAGTGAAGGAATGAGATATTAACATGAAGATGAGATGTATGAGTAATATATGATTATGGTATTCACTGGGCAACTTATTAATGAGTCTATAATAGTATGATAGTGATTTGATTATATTACATGATTTTGTTAAGTATTTAAGATCAAGAATGTACAAGTTAATGTGGTTGGCATACGAAGAAATTAGTATACACTAAGTAGACATAGTGTACATAGAGTAGGTGTAGTGTATACTAAGTAAAGAATTAAATGAGTAGGAAGTCATTGACACATCATGGTATTGACTGAGCGGAAGAAATATTGTGGAACATGTGATTGTTGACTTAAGATGATGAGGTGGATGAATCTGGAAGATTTTGAGGATAAAAATAAGTTTTTTTATGAAGATCTACAACTGAAAAAATTCAAGGAAGATCGAATGAAAATGTATTCAAGGCACAAGTTACGAGGAAGGTTAAAGAGGCAAAATAAAAAAATGGAGATTAAGAGGAAAAATATATGGCTGAGAGGAAAATGGTTTATCATGTCTATATAGGGAGACATGAGATTTAAAATGAGTTATGTGAGTGAGGAGAATATTGTACTCATATGAAGCTAGTCAAATAGGTTGAAGTAAGAACCAAACAATTTTGTAAACTACACCGAGCGTCAGAAGGAGATAACTGAGTAGAACAGAGTTGGAGGATAAAAGGAAATTAAATAGATTATGATGGCCAAAGGTATATTGATCTTAGCATAGATTTGAATATCTACAAAGGAAGTTGTATTTGAATCAGGTCATATACTATTGCATTCTAACCATTTCTACATAAAAAATCTCTTAATCAAGTGGAACTTAACAATCTTTATTTATTTCTTAATGACATTCAATGAATGTTGATTGTTTTCTTGTTGACCCAAGAAAATGTATGGTCATAGAGAACTGTTAGTGATAAGTCCTCTAACTATTGGATATTGCTAATGCATGGGTGGTGATTGAGACATTTAATATGTTTAGTCACTATGTTACTAAATGGGCACTCATACTGTTGTCATTTGTGTTTTGTCACTGATGTCAACATATTTTTCTATGAAGGAACTAGATTGGTAATCATAGTGTACAGACACTATACAGATGTTTCAAATGCTACGAAGATGGTTGAGAGAGCAGGTGGATGTTGTGATCTTATATCTGTGATTGCATCATTAAGTATTTCATATTAAGAAAGTTGCAATTGTTTTGGTAAAGACTAGTCACTGGACTGTGACAGTGAGAAATTGATAGAGTTAGTCTCTGAGTTTTTGATATTGCTTTCAGATGGATTGGATTCAAGATATGAAAACTTGAAGGATGATAGAAGAGGTACTAATGAATGTTCATTGGTTAGTGCAAGGTACGGAGTGATTGGTGATGTCATATGTGGCGTGTGCTCTGGTGATGGCTTATTCTAAAGCTGACTCAAGGAATGAAATGTGTGTTTTGTTTGGAAAGCTTAAATCAAGGATGTCCATCCTTGATTGTTGTAATGTAATCTTTTTAAACTTTTTTAAGATACCATATGTATCTTAGCAAGGGCTTATGTAATTATTTGTAATTAGGAAAGCCTTATGGGCCGACCTGATCTTGGTAAAATGTAACAAGGTATAAATGAAAGGTCTTTTCTTTGGAAAAGACATGGATGGAATATATGTGATATAAGAAGGTTGTGAAAGCTACAAGATTGTGTCTATTGTATGTAGAGAAGAAGTTTTCTAGTGGATTTTATTGGAACTAATCAAGCAAAGACAATTCTTGACAAACAATTCAAAAGATTGTGTATTTCTTCATATACACTTGTTCTAGTGAGTTCAAAAGGTGGACTTAACCTTCTTTGGGAAGTGAGCCTTGGGCAATGAGCCCTCTTTGTTCTTGAATCCTAATAGGGTCTATCCTCTAACAAGAACTATGTAATGTAATATTTCACTAAGCTCCTAACAAGGCTATATCTTCTAATAAGGATTACTATACTCTTAGTACATTATTTGTGGGTGCTAATTCCCACCGGGGTTTTTACCTTTAACAGGGTTTCCCTGTAACCAAAATATTATGTTATTAAGTTGGCATTCATTGTGTTCATTGGATCTAATATTGATAAGATTAATGTTTAAAGTGTAATATTCTATCATACAACTGATTCACCCCCCCTCTCAGTTGTATTGTGGACTATTATTCCTAACAATTGGTATCAGAGCTTGTGGTCCTCAGAGAGAAAGCTTAACATCTTGAGGAGATCTTGGAAAATGGCATTCTATAGGAAGGATAGTCCTAAGTTTGATCCAAAAAATTTTGACAGCTGAAAAAATAAGATGCGAACACACTTGCTATGCTTGGGCATAGACTACTAGATGATTGTGAAGAAGAAGGAAACTCTAAAGGTTGAGAATGACTTGATGTCAGCCACCGATGATGAAAAGAAGCTATTTTCATGTAACATGGTTACAAGAGAAGCACTTATCAACACATTATTTGAAGGTGAGTTTACTAAAATTAAAGATCTAGATTCGACACATGAAATTTGGAATAGATTAGAGGTACTTTATGAAGGAGACAGGTATACCAAAAAGGAGAAGTTGCAAAATTGGAAAACAAAAATGGAAAAGCTACAAATGAATGAAGATGAAAGCATTAGGGCCTATATTCAAAGGGTTACAAAAGCTTTATTTGGAATCAAAAATTATGGAGGTACTTATGATGAAGATGAAGTCATTGCAAAGATTCTCAGATCCCTAACTCCTGCTTACAAGTTCAAGGCAATGTATATTCAAGAAACTATACCCCTAACTTCAAAATTTAGCAGAGAGATGTTGATTGTAAAATTAACTACCTTTGAAGCTGCGGAATCAAGAGAAGCCGCACCTAAAGTTGAATCTAAATTTAGGGCATCTGCACACAAGAAAGTGTCTGCACTTCCAAGCACAAGCAAAGAAGCCCTGAAAGAAGAACTTGGTGAGTATGCTGAGGAATGGGAGAAGATAATAGAAGAAGAAAAGAAGATGGAAGAACTTGTTGCACTGATTTCTAGAAGAGAGAAAAGAGGTAAGGGAAAATTTGAAGGCAAACTACCTTTGAAATGTTTTTCATGCAATAAAATAGGTCATTTTGCATCTAGATGTTCTACGAGAGTTCCTACGTACAAACCTAATTATGCAAAGATTAGAAGAGACAAAAAATGTTATTATGCTAGTGAAGGAATCTCTGATGATGAGGATTTAGACAATGAAGAGATTAGATTTTTTGCCATTAAGGATGAGCCAAATCATGAAGAAAAAGCCTTAGTATCTCATATTGACAAGAAAACTAAATGGATAATCGATAGTGGATGTTCTCATCACATGACTGGTGATAAGAACAAGTTTGTTAAATTAGTAAATTATGATGGAGGTGTTATAAGGTTTGGGGACAATATCCCAAAATCCATCATAGGAGTTGGATCCATCACTTTGGAAGGAAAGACCAATATAGAAAATGTACTACTTGTTGAAGGACTGAAACATAATTTGTTGAGTGTCAGACAGTTAATGGATAAAGATTTTCAATTAAGTTTTGTTAATGGTAAATGCTTTATCAGAAGCAAGGAAGGAAAAATGATTGATACCGGTTCAAAATCTAGAGGTAATGTATCCGAGCTAAACACATTTGGAGCCTCTTGTTTTGTTGTGGAGGTAGATGATAGTTGGTTATGGTATAGAAGATTTTGTCATGTTAATTTTGATAACATTGTGAAGGCAAGTATGGCTAATGTAGTAAGAGATCTACTGAAGATTGTGAAACCTTCTAACACTGTATGTAGAGAATGTGTTATGGGAAAGGAAACTAAAAGTAGTCATAAATGCAAATCATTTACATCAAAAGAGAAGTTAGATATGGTACATACAGATCTATGTGGGCCTACAAGAACAAAGTCATACTATGGTGAAAGGTATTTTATACTCTTTGTTGATGACTTTTCTAGAATGATGTGGGTTACTTATTTGAGAGAAAAATTAGAAGCATTTGATAAATTCAAGTTGTTTAAAGAAAAAGTTGGGAATGAATCAGGACTGAAAATAAAGTGTTTAAGATCAGACAGAAGTGGAGAGTTTACATCAGATCTATTTAATTCATACTGTGAAGAGCATGGGATAAAAAGACAAACTTCTTCTCCTAGGACTCCACAATAGAATGGGATAGCAGAGTGAAGAAACATAACTATACTTGATGCTTCCAAGACAATGTTGATTGAAGGAAATGTATCTCGTGTACATTGGAGAGAGGTTGTTGGAACAACAGTATACATAGTAAACATAATTCAAATAAGAGAAGGTACAAATAAGACTCCCTATGAACTATGGTTTGATCATACTCCTACTATAAAGTACTTCAAAATTTTTGGTAGTAAATTTTATATCAAGAGGGATGATAAGATAGGGAAATTTGATGCTAGAAGTGATGAAGGAATCTTCCTTGGTTACTTTGTCAAAAGCAAGACATACAAATGTTTCAATCTAAGATTGAGGAAGATGGTTGAAAGCAACAATGTAAGAATAGATGAGAAATTGCAGATACAAGAAAGAATGTATGACAACAGTAAGATATCAGAAATAAATGAAACCACTACTACTATAGAAGAAGAAGAACTTGTTGAGGAAGAAAGTGAAAAAGAAGCTAGTGATGTTGTTGCAAGCAAGACTACTGAGACTCCTAAAACCCCAAGGTATGTAAAAAATAACCATCCTGAAAATCAAATTATTGGCAATACCAGTCAAGGAGTGCTAACTAGATCTAAAGTTAGAGAAGAGATTTTCTTGATTTCTCAAGTTGAGCCAAAAAATACAGATGAAGCCTTTAAAGATGAATCTTGGATAAATGCCATGAAAGAAGAATTGGATCAGATAAAGAAAAATAATACTTGGGAATTGGTTCCAAGACCTAAAAATAAAAATGTTATAGGAACAAAATGGGTCTTTAGAAACAAAATGGATGAAGAAGGAATAGTTGTAAGGAACAAAGCAAGACTAGTGTGTAAGGGATACTCACAGCAAGAAGGCATAGACTTTAAAGAAACATTTTCTCATGTTGCTAGAATAGAAGCAGTAAGATTATTCCTATCTTATGCTGCACATAAAAACTTCAAAGTGTATTAGATGGATGTTAAATATACATTTCTGAATGGAGATCTTGAAGAAGAAGTATACATAGAACAATTGGATGGATTTCCTCTATGCAAAGACAAAGACATGGTGTGCAAACTAAAGAAAACTCTGTATGGGTTAAAGTAAGCTCCTAGGGCTCAGTATGAAATATTGGACAAGTATCTACTTGGACTTGGATTCAGAAAAGGTAATGCGGACAAAAATTTGTATTTAAGAACTATTGAAGATGGAATCCTGATAGTAGAAGTATTTGTGGATGACATTATATTTGGAGGTAATGATGATCTATGTAAGAAATTTTCTAAAGAGATGGAAAGTGAATTTGAGATGTCCATGATAGGTGAAATGAAATTCTTTCTTGGACTACAAATAACTCAGAATGAGAATGGTATTTTCATTTCTCAAACCAAGTATCTCAAAGAATTGCTTAAGAAATTTGGAATGGAAGATTGTAAACCAATAGGAACACCTATGGTAACTGGTAACAAGCTAACAATTGATGATGAATCAAAATCTATTTTTCAGACTTTGTATAGATCAATTCTTGGAGGGCTACAATATTTGACTCATACTAGACCAGATATTCCTAATGTTGTTGGAATTGTGGCTAGATATCAGGTAGAACCTAAAGAGACTCATCTAGCTATTGTGAAAAGAATATTGAGATATCTTAGAGGAACCATAGACTATGGTTTATGGTATGATCAAAATGATAGCTTTAAACTTGATGCTTATACTGATGTCGATTGGGCAGGAAATATTGATGACAAAAAAAGTACTTGTGGTGGTGCATTTTTCCTTGGGAAAAAGTTGGTCTCTTGGCTAAGAAAGAAACAAGATTGTATAGCACAATCTACTGCTGAATTAGAATATGTTGCTGCTGCTATAAACCGCACTCAAATTATTTGGATGAAACAAATACTGACAAACATTGGAATAGCTTTTGAAGAACCTGTGGTTATTCATTATAAAAACACTAGTACAGTAAACATGTCAAAAAATTCGGTGATGCATTGCAAAACTAAACATATATCTATCAAGTATCACTTCTTGAGAGACAAGGTGGCACAAAAAGAAATCAAATTAGAATATATCTGTACAAAAGAGTAGATTGTAGAAATCTTCACAAAGCCACTACCGAAAGATGCCTTTGAATATCTTAGAGGTATGCTAGGAGTTCAGGCCCCTCCTAGTTAGAACTAAATGATGCAGAGATGCATCAATCCAGAAGTATTCAAAGCTTTATATTTTTGTGGACTGGATGTAGGGATCTACTCCTCATGGGGATTGATCATGGAAGAATGTTTATATGTGAAGGTAGCTAAAGACTCGTGGAATCCTTTTCCATTGGTGTCAAAGGGGGAGTTTTGCTATGAGAAAATCTTCACTATGGGGAGATTGTTCAGTTGAAGGACTTTTGGGTTGATACAACATTAGGATAAGATTTTTCCATATGTTGACATCAATGCCAAAGGGGGAGATTGTTGCATATTGCTAATGCATGGGTGGTGATTGAGACATTTAATATGTTTAATCAATATGTTACTGAATGGGAACTCATACTGTTGTCATTTGTGTTTTGTTACTGATGTCAACATATGTTTCTATGAAGGAACTAGACTGGTAATCATAGTGTATGGACATTGTACAAATGTTTTAGATGTTGTGAAGATGGTTGAGAGAGCAGGTGGATGTTGTGATCTTATATCTATGATCACATCATTAAGTATTACATATTAAGAAAGTTACAATTGTTTTGGTAAAGACTGGTCACTGGACTGTGACGGTGAGAAATTGACAGAGTTAGTCTTTGAGTTTTTGATATTGCTTTTAGATGGATTGGATTCAAGATATATGAACTTGAAGGATAATAGAAGAGGTATTTCTAAATGTTCATTGGTCAACACAAGGTACAGAGTTATTGGTGACATCATCTGTGGTGTGTGCTCTAGTGATGGCTTATTCTGAAGCCGACTCAGTGAATGAAATGTGTGTTTTGTTTGGCAATCTTAAATCAAGGATGTTGGTCCTTAATTATTGTAATGTAATCTTTGTAAACTTGTTTTAGATACCATGTGTATCTTATCAATGACTTATGTAATTATTTGTAATTAGGAAAGCCTTATGGGCTGACCTGATCTTGGTAAAATGTAACAAGGTATAAATGAAAGGTCTTTTCTTTGGAAAAGACATGGATGGAATATATGTGATATAAGAAGGTTGTGAAAGCTACGAGATTGTGTCTGTTGTATGTAGAGAAGAAGGTTTCTAGTGGACTTCATTAGAACTGATCAAGCAAAGACAGTTGCTGACAAATAGTTCAAAAGATTGTGTATTTCTTCATATACACCTATTGCGAACTAGTGAGTTCAGAAGGTGGACTTAACCTTCTTTGGGAAATGAGCCCTCTTTGTTCTTGACTCCTAATAGGGTCTATCTTCTAACAAGGACTATGTACTGTAATGTTTCACTAAGCTCCTAATAAGGCTATATCTTCTAACAAGGATTATTATACTCTCAGTACATTATTTGTGGGTGCTAATTTCCACCGAGGTTTTTACCTTTAACAGGGTTTCTCGTAACCAAAATACTATGTTATTAAGTTGGCAATCATTGTGTTCATTGGATCTGATATTGATAAGATTAATGTTTAAAGTTTAATATTCTATCATACAACTGATTCACCCCCCATCTCAGTTGTATCATGGACTGTTATTCCTAACAGTAACAAGGTCACACCTTACAGTGTGTTTTGTAACCTTTAATAGGGTTGGCTCTTAATTGAGCTCACTTTAGTAGAGTGAAAATATTTCCAATACCGGTCCCAGGTGGTTTTTCTCCTAACATTGTTTCCATGTTAAAAATCAAGTGTTAAATGTGTATGCATGTGATGTTTTGTTATTTTACTTTACACATTACATTAAATGGTTTGATTAGTATATACTAGATGATTTATCTGATAGTTAGTTAATGAATCAAAAAGTCACAACAAATTTTTATCAAGCTATTTAGTTTGTTTGTTGAAATGGTTTTATATAGCTGAGAGAAAATTGGGACTATAGGATAACTGAACTTAACTGATTCACCCCCCTCTCAGTTATCTAACAATTGGTATCAGGGATAGAGTAATTGAAGGAAGAAGTTTGAGGGAATTAAGTTAAAGATCTAAATATGTATAAGAGAGAGGTACCAAAGTTGAACATAGATAATTTCTCAACATGGAAAAGAAGGATGAAGTTGTATCTATTAGGAATTGGAGATTCTACACTATACTATTTGGAAAATGATTTCATAACTCCTATTGGTCCTTTGACTATCACATAGATGAAAGAGAGAGAAGAACATAATGCAATGATGATTGAGATTGCCTCTTCTCTATCAAATGTTGAATTTGAAGACATTAAGAATTTTACAACTGTAAAAGAGATATGGGACAAATTGACACTAGTTCATGGAGGAGATCTGAATGTGCTTAGTGAAAAAGAAAAAAATCTTAAGAGGAAAGTTTAACGGTATGAAGTTGAAAGAAGGTGAAAATATTACTCTATATAACAACCGAGTCAAGGAAGTGGTGAATTCTATCCAAGGAGAAGGTGGAATTATTGAAGAAGACATTGTGGTAAGTAAAATTCTAAGAACACTTTTGTCTTCCTATGATATTAGAGTCTTTGTAATACATGAAATGAGAGCAGTTCCTGGTAATGATGTTTCTCTTGATAGTCTAATTGGTAGATTAACTGCATTTGAGCTTAACAACTATGATAACAGTATTTTACCTAAGGTAGAATTTGCATTTGTGTCATCTCTGAATATTGGAAGATCAAGCAATAGACATAAGATAAGAAATGAAAGTGATAGTGAAGCTGAAGAAGATGAGCTTGATGAACTTCAAGCATTAATGGCTAGAAGGCTACCAAAAAGTAAAGGAAGACATAGAGGTAAACTACGCTTGGTATGTTTTAAATTTGTAAATAGATCAGTCATATTGTTGTAAGGTGTCCTGACAGGAAAAATGATGAGAGGACAAATGAAAAGAAGAATGACAAAAGAGATTATCAAGATCACAAAGGCAACTGATAGAGAGGTAACAAAGACAACTGTGACTACATAGATAGGGGTAAAAAGGCATGCTACCTAGTTGAACATGAAGATGATAATACTGAGACTGAAAATGATGAAGATATAGAAGTGGTTTTTGTAGCATTGAAGGAATATTTTGAAGAAGAAGAAAGGTATGTTGAAAAGACACTTAATTCTAAAGTTAGAAAAAATGATACTTGGATTATTGATAGTGGCTACACACATCATATGACTGGTGATGAAGATAAATTTGAATATATTGAACATTATAATGGAGGATCTATGAAAATGGGAAATGATACACCTTGTCAAGTGAAGGTAAAGGATCTATATTGTTGAATAATAAGACCAGATGTGAAAATGCTTATTGGTGAGTTGCATTTGAGAAAAAAAAAGTAAAGATCTATGTTGAGGCTGGAAAACTGAACGATACTGTCCTAAACAATCAAAAGGTAACTTATTCTATTTGTATAATGCAGAAACTTATTGTTTATTGGGTAAGAATGATGATGTTTGGTTATGGAACAAAAGGTTATGTCATGTGAACTTTGAAAACATGGTTAAGATTAGTAAGAAAAGGAAATTCAAAGGTTTACCGAGTATATCTAAGCCTGACCATGTAATGTGCAAACAATTTCAAATGGGTAAAATGTCAAATTCTAGTTTCAAAAGAAAACAATAGTCATCTAATGCTATTCTAGAGTTAGTTCAGATTGACTTATGTGGCCCAATGAGAGCTCAAATTTATTATGGAGATAGATATTTTATCTTATTTATTGATGATTTCTCTATGACCGTCATGTTCTTAAAAGAAAAATCAAAAGCTTTCAAAATGTTTAAGTGGTACAAAGCAAAAGTAGAGAAAGAAAGTGGTAAGAAACTGAAATGCTTGAGGTCAGATGTTAATGACACTAATAGATTTGACCCCAAATTTCGACCAAAATTTTTGAAAAAAGTGCAAAATGGTTTTACTTGGTCACATTATAAAGGATAAATTTTCTTTTTTTTTACCTTTATGCCCGTGTTGGTCGAAATTTTGACCAACATGGGCATAAAGGTAAAAAAAAAGAAAATGCATCTTCATTTTCTTTTTTTACTTCTATGCCCGTTTATGCCCGTGTTGGTCAAAATTTTGACCAGTACGGGCATAAAGGTTAAAAAAAAGAAAATGCATCTTCATTTAAACACGACTTCGACGGGCGGGAGCGAGCGGGCGGGTGTGGACATAGCAGGTATTTCACACAAGGGCACAATTTCTATTTCCATTCCAACCATTTCACCAATGCTAAAGTCTATAACTTCTTTGCGGTGTGAAGATTTCATAATATCGTGACTATTATTACTCTTAAGACCACCGTGAATATCCCTATGCACATTGTCAAAATTGCCATAGACTCTATCGTCCTCGCTGCTTTGTCTGCCATGTGGAGACTGCTGAATATCATGAGTGTTGTTCATATGATAGTGGTGATTGGGCTCAATGCAATTTCCTCTGTCATGAATAGTTTGAAAAACAATTTCCCTGTCATTAAAGTCGGCATTGTGGGAAATGTTATGAGGAGGAGAGGGGAAGAGCGTAGGCTCTCCCCTATTTTCAAAATGACTTTGACTTTCAAGGCCATCTGCTACTATGCATTCTGAGCCAAAGGGCCATAAAAAAGGGTGCTTGATGACTTCCCTTGCTATTCCATATTTGGGGCAGCCTATCTTCTCTGCCTTTTGTAAATTATCTGGTCTTATTGTTTTCCATAGAAAGGTTCTGAATCCTGATCTAGGGTAAATTTTAATGTTTTATAATTGAGATGAATTTTCTTTTTTTTTTGTTGAAGCCAATGGTTGCTATGTATATATAATATATCTAATCAATGTTTCTCCCATCATAATATCTACAAAATTATTTAGATATATTTGTATCTTTTCCAGTGAAAATTGTTTGAGAAGCTTTCCTCTCTTATTTGTTTGTGTATTCCTGCTTACTGTGTTGTGATTTATGGCAATCATTTGAAAATGTTGCCAATGTATACTTTCTTGTTTCTTTTATTCTATATTTTAGATGATAACAATTTTTTTTCTATCTTTCTATGAGTGTTAAGATTTAAATTAGAATCTCCAAATAGTTTGTTTCATTGTCTTGGTTTACAATTTCACAAACAAGGTTATAATTGCAAATCAGTGAATATATGTATGATACTATTATATAATATAAGTCTTACAAGGAAGTTTGTTTATCTTCTATTTCTTGTTACATATCTTACATATTTTTTTTCCATTGTGTTTTAGTAAAGTCCATCTACTAAAGTCTCATGATGGAGCTCATGTGAGCTTGGTTCTTATTTTTGCAGTCATTATTTTCTCTCGTGCCTCTTGGATTTTTGAGGGAAGGAAATGTTCCTTTTCTTTTGAATGGATTTTTAGCTTTTCAAGCTTCATCAGAAGGGGTATCACATTATTTTATCTTATCTAGGCCTACTTTATAGATTTATGAATATATATTCAATCAATTATTTTTTGTCACCTTCGACACCTGGGCCCCATGATCATTTGACATCTTCAATTTTCGTGCACGCTTCAATTTACATAACACCTAATACACGTCATATTAAATGAGGGTCTAGGGAAGCTACCTATTAACTTGTTAAGGCTGAAAATAGGGTTGTAGAAACTATTGATCATTATTCTAAGTTATATTCCTATGATAGTTTTGCAATTAATTGGACTACCTCCTGAGTGCTAAAATAGTATTAAAAGCCAAGATCGGAAAAATAAACCCTAGATTATTGAACTATTTTGACACTATTGATAAATTATTTGTGCTACAAAACAACATTCTAGAAGATTTTAGACAAACAGGTATTTCCAAGGTCTATAATGAAACAAGAAGTATTTCGTCTGACTTTATCATTTGGAAAAGCCTTAAGTATTTTTGTATGTAAGAAGTCATAAAACCTATATTTGTGAATTGATAATCTCAAAGAAACCTAAGGGTTTGGCAAAAGCTATATCATATTCTCTCTTATGAAATTTTATAAATCTCAAATATACAAAGAATGTAAGTAATAGAAGAAAACCCCACTACTAATATCACAACAAAGAAAATAGAGTAATGACAACACTACCTTGATAAAGCAGAGTAATGACAATACTACCTTGATAATGAAGATATTTAACTCTAGGAAGTCAGTTGTAAATCCTTAAAAAGTTTCAACTAACCAAATTTTTCTGTCTTTAAGTTTAGCAAATGGCACAGGCATTCAAATCTTAGGAATATATTTACTCTAGGTTCCCAAATCTACATTAAGTTGTATTCTATTACCATCTATTTTACTTTGATGAATTTGACATAGGCATTTAATATTAGAAAACTTATTGCCTATATCTCTTTATTCATTGTATGAAATCTACTTCCCATTTTCCTTGTGTGACTGCCAGTCTCTTCCAAGGTGTATGGAAGTTGCACTATAGTCACACTTTTTCATTTCTATTCTTTTTTTGTATATGGTGATTCATAGACATTAGTTCAAGTTCCTTCCTTTTCTTTGCAATTTAAATAAAGAATTAAATTTATTTCATGCTGGCCAATAATTAGTTTTGTGAGAGGTTATGGCTAAAGATTAAGAACTCACAATGTTGTCAATGGACAGGTTGTAATACTATGGTTTTAGTAACATATTTGTTATGGTTATCATTTACAATCAAAAAAACTTAGTAGTCGATAATAATGGGAATGAGATGATGCCTACATTTTAAAAAATAAACATAGGATTCATCCCAGCAGGAAACACAACCTTTCATTTACTAGTTTCTTAGGAGAACTGGAGACTGTAAACACCAAAATGATTGCATAAATAAAATGTTGTTGCCACTGATAATTCAAACCAGCTATAGTATCCATCATACATATATGGCACGGAAATGGAATCCCTTAGCCTTTGGTATATATCAAACTTTTATAGGTAAAGAGAAGCAGACTTACACAAACCATATGTATGTTAGGAACTTAGGAGTTCTGTTTAGTGCTCTCGAATGCCATGGCATCATTCCAATTGATATACATATACATCCATGTACAAATGCACACACCTGCACTTGATATACACCTTAAGATTTATATAGTGGTAGTATACATCCATAGTCAAGGTCAAGGAACAAATGGAATAACCAAGAAAACACTATATGTTAAATCATGTGATTGATAGAAGATCGAGGCTCACTTGAGTCATAAACATGAAGAATTATTCTAAAAAAAGATGTAAACCATATATATGCGCACTTGAGGCAAAGATAAGTTACGTCATATCCATATTAATATTAATTTCTATCAAAGGCCAATTGATGAAAATGGGAGTGCTATGATGGTTGATTTTTGCAAGCAGGTGCATGGACACTGAGATTTTTGAAATCCTTTTAAACGGTTTCCCTCACAATCAGAGACCTTCCATAGCTTCTAGTCTTACCAAATTGATATAACCATTTACTACTGGCTCTGAGATTTAGTTGTGCACAATGTGGGTGAATGTGTGATGACTGTATCAGTGGTTTGTGTGGTAGAAGTAGAAGGGAAGAAGCCATGGTGTTCTAAGATTGTTTCCTATGTCAGAGTGATTCAGAATGACCCAACAAATTAATGAATTTGAGCTTCTATAAGATGTAGGATTATCTCAAATTAAAAAATTAAAAAATGTGGCTAAGCCACTCCCACATAATCCATACCCTATGAATTTACTTGGAAATATGGACCTCAAAAATATCAAAATATAATATGAGAATGGGAAAATTTGATTCGCTTGAATTTTGAAATCTTCACGTAGTTTGATCTGAAAATAGATTTAATTTACTAAACTATTCAAAACTTTCATCAAATTCAAAATTTTCTGTGTTGTGAAATGTGCTAACTTTTTAGTTTGAGTTTTTTCCCTTCATTTTAATTAATCAATTTAACTTAATTATTCTTTAAGAAATGATAGAGGTAAAAATGGTGTGATTTCTAATAAAAGTTAGTCATAATTTAGACTATTTTAGTAGTCATCTTTTTAGTTTGTTTCTTTTTCCTCTACTATTTTAGTAGTCATCTTTTTAGTTTGTTTCTTTTTCCTCTCTCTCTCTCTTCTTTGTCCATTCCCATGATGGTATTCACCCATTTTTTGGGGATGGAACTCTTATGCCTACATTTGAGACAATTGGACTCTTTCCTCATTTGAGAAGGAAGACCCAAAAAATGAGGACCCCCTCTTTTCACTTGGTAGTATTGTGAGGTTTTCACACCATCACCCCCATTTCAAATGGGGACCCCCTCTTTTCGCTTTGGCAGTATGAGTAGTGGTCTTAGTTGGTACCAATTTTCAAGTCTCCAAGTTTGAGAGATGAGTTTGAGAAACTTTGCCTCATTTACGAGTCAAGAGCCGGACCTTGAAATGTGAAGAGGAGAGCAAGATCTAGTGTTTGAGACTTGAGAGGTAAAGAGAAAGTAGGATGCACCATCAATGGTGATGGTGCATGAAAGTTGTTATAAGAAACAAATCCAAATGGCATTGATATGGGTGTGAATTCAAGTCTAAATTACATTGTGAATAAGGTATGAAATTGAGGTGAGAATGAGTAAGATCCAAGTATGATAAATGGACAAGTATGAATGTCAACATTTAGTTTAGAAATGAATCCCACTGAAAATGGAGGCAAAGAGAGTTATCACGGACCTAATTTCAATGAGGAATGACCAAGCAGAGTTTAGCTTTCGATGAGCTATGCCAATAAAGTAACTCCCATTACAACCATTTTGTAGCTCATTCAATAATAAATAGAGGCCACATACATTTCTTTTTAAATAGTGGCTATTAAATATATCATGCTGGTAGACCTGATGTTAAAATACATTTTGTATACATGCATTTATTGCTTATGTTAATGATGTAATAAGACCCCATTAGTTATGCCAATAAAGAAACTCCCATTACAACCACTTTATAGCTCATTCAATGATAAATAGAGACCACATACCTTGAAGTGTGTGCCATCCAATTCTCTCAAACTTGATGAATCTGTTCTTTCAACATTTGTAGCAGAGCAAGGAATCCATAGGAAGTGTATGCTGATTTAGAGAGAGGAAACCCAAAGAAATAAAGTTGGTATCTAAAAGGGAAGAAATATGTTGTGGACCTGCCGTCTGAGGAACAATTGCAACACAGATGAATTGTGGTAGAAGGCATGGGTAAAACGTGATTGGGTATGGATAAACAATACCAATAGTTTACTATCTAGATGAAGAATTATCTGATACATCTAAAAAATAAATTGGATTATGGAAGCTCTGAAGATTGCTTTATGGAGATTTAGAATTTAGCAAGCATTTTTCTATCATCTCTTTTGTGCATTTTCATCATGAAGGTAACAATGCAAATAATGCCTTAGCTAACGTGAGGATTCTCCAAGACCATCTCTTTTTTCTTCAATGATGATGTGGAATCATGAACTTTGTTAGAAAGCATTCTACCGGATGATAAGTCACCTTGATTACTTTAAAGAGTATCAACTTGTCATTCCCAATGGTAGTTGTCTCTTAATCATTGGTTTGTTATATTTTGATGTGACCCTTTGTTCTATGCTTGGTGTATGTTGGTATTGAAGGAATTTGTATTGATGAGAGCTATTTATTTTGGTCGCTGCTATGTTCTCACACATGTCATTGCTCTATTTCTCATGGTATTCTAGGTTTTGAGTTATCTTGCTTGTTTGATGCTTTAGTATGTTTCCTAGTGTCTACATTTTGGTTATGTATAAGGCAATTTAGTTATTCCCTGTGTTCCATTTATGGGCACTAAGGGCTTCCCTTTGGTAACAAGAGACTTGTTCATGTTTATCTACAGGTTGCAAACAAATCATCCTTCTTCCACCAATGAGTCATTCCATTCAAGAAAGACCATGTCTGATGATATCAACACACAAAAAAATAGGGAGACAATTGCTAGACTATGGTCTAACTTAAAAAGAAAGGGTGATGGAAAATGTTATTGTCCTTGCAAACTTTGTAAGGGCTTAAAGACTCGAAGATATCTAATCAAAACAGCTGAGGAACATTGTAGGCAACATGGTCACATTGAAGGGGGAAACGAATTTCGTCCATTGGTATGTATTTTAATATTTCATAAAATACATAAGACATGATTTGATGATGACAACATGGTCATGGTTAACATAAGGTCATCATTTTCATATAGGTCAACGTCCCTTAGTTTCATGTTATGGACCATGACAATCTGGAGAATGTGGATTTCCAAATGAGGGAACATGGAGGTGTGAATATAGAAGTAGAAGGTAATGATATCATGGAAGAAGAGCACGATGATGAAGAAGATCAAGATGATCACGATGATCAAGATGATGATGATGTTGATGCAGAGCTTGATGTACCTATACTTGAGAAGGCACACGAGCCCCTATATGAAGGCTCCGAAACAACTCTTCTTGCCACTGTATTGTTGTTGGTGAACTTGAAGGTTATGAATGGTTTATCCAACATAGCAATGACACGTATGTTAAGGTATGTCATCTTTTTTCATTATTTTAGTCATAATTTCCTTACAATTAATATTGGGTGAATTGTGTAGCAATTAATATTCTTTAAATTAACAAATTATATTTTTGGTCATAGGTTGATAGGTGAGTGTTTGTTACCACCATCAAACATTCTACCTCGCTCATACCGAGAATTATCTGCCATTATGAAAGATATTGGAATGGAATATCAAACAATACATGCATGTCTGAATGATCATATTATATATTATAAACAGCATGAATTTGCAATAGAATGCCCTATTTGTCATATTAGTAGATATCAATCAGATTGAATAACTAAAAAGGTGCCTCGCAAGGTTCTTCGACATATTCCCATTATTCCACGTTTGCAACGATTATTCAAGTGCAATAGCTTGGCACAATTTATGGATTACCATGCACGTAATAGAAGTCAGGATGGCATTATGCGAATGTCTGCAGATGGCTTGACATTTAAGGAAATAGAAGAAAAATGGCCACACTTTAAAGAAGAACCTCGTAATCTCAAGCTTTCATTGGCAGCGGACGGTGTCAATCCGTTTGGAGAGATGAGATCTACTTACTCGGTGTGGCCTGTTTTTGTTATCAACAATAACATTCCTCCTTGGTTGTCCATAAAGAGGGAGCACATAATGTTGTCATTGATTGTTCCAGGTATTTTTTGATTTAATGGTCATCTAAATTAATTTATTATTAATAATCCATCAAAATGGTCATAATAATTATGTAATGTTTTTGTTCATTCAACTAGGTAAGTACCAAGTTAAAGATATCAATGTATATATTGAGCCCCTTATCGACGAGTTGATGGTGTTATGGAATGGGGTCACTATGTATGACATCTCTAGACCAATAAGACAAAGACAATTTCAATTCCATGCAATGCTTGTATGGACAATACATGATGCCCCTGGGCTAACACATTTTTGTGGTATGTTCTCTTCTTAACGCCTCTTTTTTGGTATGTTATAGTGCTAACACAAAGTTAACACATTTAATCCAATTATACATGATCTTGTAGGTTTTCAGACAAAGGGAAAATTTGCATGTCCAGTTTGTGGTCCAAAGACAAAATCTCATCATTCAAAAAGTTTGAGAAAGCAGGTGTTCGATGAGAATAGACACTTTCTCCACAGAAATCATAAGTACCGAATTACTGAAAAACATCTTTTCAATGGGAAAGAAGAGACTACATCAAAGCCATGGAGAATGACACCTCGCCTATGGAAGTTGGCATACAATAAAATAAATCATCGAGGTAATGTCATTCCATCTGATGGGTTTTGTTTCAAATTTATATTTTGATATTGTGTTTTGTTTACTGATGATGTAATTGATGCTTGTGAAGGTCGTCAAGGCACCAATGACCAACTTCCAAAAGGACTAAAAAGTTATCCTACGCAATTTAATAGGTTGTCGTACTACAAGAAACTTCCAATCGTGCATTTGTTTGATCTTATGCATATTGGAAAGAATGTAACAAAGACATTATGGAAAATATTGGATGGAAGGCCTGACAAAGACCAAATTATCAAAATTTGTAGTGACATTGAAGAATCCAACCATGCAATAAAAATTTTTATTTGATCAAATAACAATGGAGACCAGATTGATACAAGTGCCCTTCCATGGTTATTGTTGGAGCAACAGAGCAATGCTATAAAAGAAATTATAAAAAAAATATGATTTCCCACAGGATTTGCTGCGAACATAAATGATCTCATATCAAAGAAAAGTGAATTTGGGCCAGGGATGAAAACACACGATTGGCATATATTTATTAAGGTAATTCATATTATTTTGTATTCACTATATATTTGTATACTGCATGTGGTTTTCATTGCATTCTTTTATAAAATATTGACAAGATCATTTTACAAATATTGCAGTACGTTCTACCTCTATCTCTCCCACACCACTTTGCCAACGGTGTTGAACGAGTTATATATGATCTTGGAAAATACATGAGGTTGTTTTCATCTAAAGAAATCAATAAAGAAGATATAAAATACTGGAAGAGAAAAATTTCTCTTCTTATGTGTGAAATGCAAAAGTGTCTACCTTCAACTTTTTTCAATGCACAAGAACATTACCTCATACATCAAGTTGAGGAGATTGAATTGTGTGGACTTGTACCAACTAGGTCAATGTGGATGGTTGAGAGGCACTTGAAATTTTTGAAAGGCTTGGTTTGATAGAGAGCACATCCTGAGGGTTCTATGGTGGAGGGATATATGGTATACCAGACCATGGTGTACATTAGTGAATATCTTCCTAAGTTTGCAGCAAAGATCCATGTAGATCGTATTTGGGATCCCAACTCCATTAACAAATTTGAAGGGGAGTACTTGATGGGAAAAGGTAGATTGAGGAAAGTGAGAGGTAAATCTAAGATGTTATTGTAGTTAATTAATTCTTATAAATCTAGTCGAGAGTGGGATGCAATAAATCCAAGATGTTTTTGATACAGCTGGTCGAGAGTGAGATGCAATACATTTGTATATTGCAAACAATCTTGATTGGATGACGGTATGAATTGAACGATGTCAACAAAATGGTTGCTCATTAACATGGGAAGGTGTTGCTTCATTGGTTAGAGAAGCTCATCGTAATGGAGATTCCAATGTTACTCCAATGGTAATTGATCTAGCACATGGTTTAAGAGGTGGACAGGTACGTATAAATTTATTAATGATCATGACTCATATGTTTCATATCAACTCATGATGCAAATAATTTACACACTTGAAAAATTGCAAGTCAAGCACCACAAAGCTATGTACTACCATGGCCACAAATTTTGCATAAAAAAGTTGGATGACACAAAGAAAACTTGTGATTTTGGGATAAGTGCAGTTTTTGAGGTCACCAATATATCATCTAGAAATGACATACATCCTCAACAATCTCAAAATCAATACTATGGCATCTTAGATGATATAATTGAGTGCGACTTTACTTCCTTCAAAGTAGTTCTATTTGTTGTCAAATGGTACAGGCTACGACTGAATCAAAATGATCTAGATAGAATTGTTATTCAACATGATAATGGATTTACAATGATTAATACAAGGTCATTTGAGCCAGTTGGAGATGAGCCCTATGTTCTTCCAAGCCAGTGTGAGCAAGTGTTTTACTCAGAGGTTCCACATAAACAGGGTTGGTCATTTGTTGTTAGACATGATCCAAGAGGAAGGCCGATAAAGTAGAATGTTATGGAAGAAGAAGATACCGAAGATGATGAAGAAGCAGATGATGATGATGATGATGATGATGATGATGATGATGATGATGATGATGATGATGATGATGGTGATGCTGATGCTGATGATGATGATGATGATGATGATGATGGTGATGACGATGGTGATGGTGATCATGGTAATGATGATGATGGTGATGTTGTTGATGGAGATGATGATGGTGATGATGGCGATGATGGCAATGATGATGATGATGATGATGATGATGATGATGATGATGATGATGATGATGATGATGATCAATGACATAATTGAAATGGTTACATATTTATTGTGTTCAATTCTAATGATTACGACATATGTGATTTATAATTACCAATTTTTTGTTTACGATGCTCAATTAATTGTTGTTGATACATGTATATTTGTGTTTGATTATCACCCTTTTTGCAAATAGGCAATTGACTATAGACATTGTCACCCTGGCCTTCTGTTGACGATCTTGCATTCCATACATAAGGTAAATTTGTTCATGTTTACGATGTTGCATATTGTTCATGTTATCTTCTAAGTTATTTGTAGCATACGTATCATGTAATATTTAGCTAACTTAAGATAAATGATTAACATATGCAGGAAATTTGACCCCTTTGGCGTGGATCGTGCACAGTGACATGGATCGGCAGGTATAAGTCAATAAATAGACATAATTTTCTTATATTCTTCTTGTTTATCACTGAGCACGTATGTTATAAATAGACATATTATATAATCATATAATGTATATAGAGACAAGGAAGAACCGTACGTATGGGTCACAACTTGATTATTCTATATATATTGACGTGGCAATATCTCATTTGATGGATTGCAACACCCACCAAATAGGTACTTGTCAGATCTATCTACATCGAATGAGGGAAATGAGGGAATGCTAGATGAAAGTTCTACATGTAGTACGACTAAAATAGGGAGATCAACTAGAGGTCAAAAGATTAGAAAAAAAATTGATAAATGCATGGAATATTTCCTTGCTAATGGGGGGTCATGTTCTTATGATGATGAGACCAAAGGCGACATCAAGGTGCCCTTTCGGTACACACACATTGAGAAAGAATGGGTACCCAATGAGCTACCTCCAATTAATACTAATTTTTGTGTTAATGAGAGGATATATTGCATTGCTCCATCCTCATTACATGGTTTGGGCCTATTTTCCATGGATGGGATAAAGGTATATTACAATAGAGTTGTTGAATTTTTCAAGTATGTCGGTCCATGTTACAATTACAATGATTGGATGCAAATTGTTCAATATAAAAAAAGTATTCGTAGGTATGCACTATCAGCTAATTATATACAAAGGAAAGAAAATGATCAAAGTAAAAGATTTGCAATGTACATTGATGGGAGACTAAAAGCAACAGGTAATATTGCGGGTTTTATAAATAGTACGTGACCTTCATCAACTAATAAGAAACCCAATTGCATATTTGAGGTGCGTGAGGGGAATCAAGTTTTTGTATGTGCAATAAAATCAATAAGTGCAGGGGAAGAACTGCTAATAGATTATCATTTAAATCGCATAGATACAAACAAAGTTACTATCATGAGGGTGGTAAGTACTATATACCATTTTATTAATAAGTTTTTTTTTGCTAAGTCTATTGCTTTTAGTTCACTAAAGTTTTTATATTTAATCTTTGTCACAGGACGATATGGATCCTGCACATGATAGAGGCCACGAGGATGCTCCTCCCACCTATTCTTTAGCAAAGGTAAACCTTATTAAAATTGTACAAATTAGATAGTTGAAAAATGTTATATTATTATGTTATTTTATTTATGGTTTTGGAGTTTTTATGATAGTTTTACTGATATTCCTGTCACAATTTGATGTTCAGGATAAGGGCAAAGCACCCTCGACAATAGAGGCAATAGCTACCCCCGAGGATGATGATCTTTTTGCAGATTCGCCTAATGTTATAATCATGTTGAAGAAAAAAATGAAACAAATCAATAAAGATATAATTAATATTTTGTATGAAACAAATCCAACTGAGGAGATGCTCATGAGGCTAACTGAATTGAAAGCACTCACACGTCGGTATCAAGTAAGCAGTAATGAATCTTTAGTTATAACAAAATTTCAATAAAGGTTAATATTTTATACTCTTTTATGTTGTGAAGTAAAATATATGTAATATGTGTTCTTGTTGTAGGATTTTATGGAATCTCTAGTACCTGGTCAAGGACAATGTGCAGATGAGGCCGGTACTAGTAGACCTCCAGCCGCCTCAGGTAAAATAATCCTTTAGTTGACAAGTTACAAGGAATTTTTTTTTTGGAACATTCAAAAACTTCTCAAGTTAACTCTTACTTTTATTATTTCAAAATGTCTTTGCTAACAATGTATTGTTTAGGTCATCAATTGCAGGAGACTCCTCCTAGCCAGGTTGTCCATAGAAGATTGTCGAGTGCAATGTTGGCCACAAGGGCCATGCAAACATCAACGCCTTCAAGGGCTATGGCAACTGGTAAATCATTGTTTTACTATATTTGGTTTTGTGCTAATTATGATTTCATAATTTGTACTTTAATCTTGGGTGCATCACATAGTGGATTATTTTTTTGGAGCAGGAGATACCCCGGTGGCACCACTTGGTACACCAGATACTGATCAATCTACATGTATTGGTGATAATTCACCACCATTTCCTAGATCTACTCGTGTTACTAGCACAGGAGCTACGCAGACGTCATTATTGATTGACAATAATGAATCAATGCCTATAAAATGTCCTCAAATTCCAAGTACTTTAAATAATTATTTTTTATATTGTAATATGCATTTACCTATTCATAACAAGTTTTGGATTGATTATCCCATGACATTTTCTACAGGAAATGATACGTTTTATAAGAAGCTTTATGACCTCACATTGCATATATTCGGGTCCACCATACGTACAAGGTGGAACATCATAAGCAAACTAAGTTTATCCCACTATTTTTTTTTCATATCATTAATTGGTACAGTATTTTTCCTTTCATTCCGGTCTTTTCTTTTAGTGGCTATATCTAACAATTTTGTGTTTTTCCTTAAAAGGTGGAATTTTCAAGAAAAAATTCTAAAAGATCAGCTTGTCAAAGATTTACAGCATGAGTTTGGTAATAATATTTTTGATGAGAAGAAAATTTTAGAAAGAGCTTGCAAACATCTTAAGACCGTGAGGGATGCATATAGAAAGAGTCTCATCCAGAACCCAAAGTACGAGTGTCCTCCCTTTATTTCAGTGAGGGATTGGAATGAATTTATTTTAGATGCAAAGGAGAAAGCAGATGCTCAAAAAGGAGTTTCACCAACAAATGCGAGAAGGTATGCAATAGTATTAACTACTAGTGATAAGGTGTTTGGCATGGACTTTTGAGATGATAATTAAATTTTGAATGCAACCATCATTTTTCAATATAATATCTTGGTATGATGTTTTAGACATTTTCACCATTGAATGCAATGTGTTCAACATTTCAAAGTTTCATTTGTTATTCCATATACATGTTTTTATAACCATTTTTTCAAACTTTTCATAGGTTGCAGGACACTTCAAAGGCAACAAAGGCCAGGCTACAAAAGATTGGGCAACACAGACTTGGCGCTGGAGGATATTCAAAAATTAAAGCTCGCATTGTAAGTAGCAGTAAATGAATTGCAGAGAAAAATTATTTATAAAATGCAAATAATTTTGTTTAATCAAAAAATGCAGGGCTCTGATTTTAATGTAGAGGCCATGGAAGAACACAGAAAAATTGCCTTCAAGGAAGGCTATCAAGCCATGGCTGAACGCCTACGACAAGCTTCCACTGGCCCAACCAAAGAGTCTCCTGCATCATGTGCATAGGTAAATATGCCAAAAAATATATTAGAAATTGAATACTTGAGCAACAATCAATTTGATAATAATGTCCATTACATTGCAATGCAGCCTCTTAATCGTGACCCAGATCATACGCCGCATCATGAAGCCCCTGATGTGCATCATACTATCCAAGGAGGTGCTCATTTTCTATTTAAAACTAATTATGTAATTATTAATACAATTTAACATCTTAAATTGAACTTGGTGTAACATTTTTGTGTATATTTTAGAGGATACAGAATCAGGTCATGCTGAACGAGTGTTAGAGGATGTTCAGACTGATCACCATGTAGATCATGTGGCACATTTAGGTAAAGAAAATCTATGTTTTGTTCTTTTAAATTAATTTTTTGATTTATAGTTCTTTTACTTACATAAATACTTGTAATTCAATAATAGAAAATAGTGTGAATTTAACTCATGAAGTAGTTATTGCAGTAGACCCCCCTTCAGCGCAGCGGCCTCCTATTCCTGAACAGATGAGGAGGAGACACACATTGGGATTAGAATCAATAGAGGAGGAGAATGATGAGGACATTGATCTTCCTCCTAGAAATTATATGATTAAAAAAAATAGCAAGAAACCCAAAAAGAAATGATTGTAATTAACATTTATTGCTAATGAAAGAACATTGTCTTAATGGATGTAATTTTGTACTAGTAATGTTGATGAATGATGTGTGTTAATACATGTTAATGAATTATTCATGAATGTTGTGTGTTAATGAATTATGTGTTCATGAATTATTTATGAATGTTGTGTGTTAATGCATTTTATGTGTTAATGAATGTTATCATGTGATTATAATGATTGAATGTTATATTTCAAAAATGGATGAATGAATGAATGTTATTAAATGTTAATGGGGAATTTAGAGTGATGTTAGGTGGGGGGGGAGGGGCCAAATGAGCTTCCATCTTCACGTGGTTGGCCTTGTTTAGTAGAGAATATTAAACTATTCTTGAAACCAAGTGAAGCTCAAACTTTAAAGACAAGCTTAGAGTTTTTGATGCAGAGCCTTCTAATATCCCCTTAAGGAACCCAGTTCAACTCAAGGATTCAACAACGTCTTGGAATCCACTCAAGGAACTAGAGTTAAACTCAAGGATCAATAAGAAGTCCCTTAATTTAGGATATCAACCAAACACTCCTCTGTAATAGGTTCACTGCCTTGATTCATTTTAGACAACTTATCAATTCACTTTGTCCATGTTCCAATTTCCCTCTCCTTGGGAACACTCCTAATTCACCTTTCATGCAATCACCTCTTGATTTCTATCTTAAAGGATTCCCTTGATCCTTCTAAGGCTTCAAAAATCCTCAAATAGCCTAACTAAGGAGTTCCAACCCCTACCAAGCATTAACTCTATCCCAATCTTCAAAACTACCTTTTCTAGGACTGTCCAATTAGCCCTGTCCTGCCAGTAAGTTGCACTTTTCTCTAAAATTCCTCAAACACCATGGTGACTTCTTCACCTTTATAGATACCCTTTATGGAGTTCTTCAAACCTTGCTAATACTAATCCTTCAACTTGTGACTATTGCACACTTCTATGACTGTCCCTATCAGCAATTAGGCCTAATTAGCCCTCCTCTTCCAAAGCGAATCCTATTTACACTTACTCTCAACCTTCCAACCTTTATACAATCTCAAGGAATCTAATAAACATCAGAATTCCTCAATTAGTTTGACCCTTCAAGCTTTCCTAGATACTTTTTCATCAAACCCTCCCTTTAAGGGTTTCTATCCTAGGGCTTCCTAGAAAAGACCCTAAATCAACTCACAAAACCTTTCTAATGGCTCAAACACCTTCAAAAAAACTCTCTCAATTGTTTCCAACACTCATTTACCAATTCCACCCTCAACTTGTTCAAATTCACCACGTGGTGCTTCCCAAATGCATCCTTCACTGCCTGTTCAACAGTCACCTATTGTTCCTTTCTCCTTTCACTGACACCTGCATCCAGATCATGATAAGAACATAATATTTACAGGCCTTGGTACCTCTCCCATACATGATTATTAGAACACAAACAATTACGGGTACTTTCCCCTTTTTAATCACAACAAAAGTTGACAGTTTCGATTTACATGGAGATCCAATTAGAATAAACTCTAACATACTTCACAGATTAAAAGCCTGATGTTTAAGCTTTACACAGCTTGTTGCCTATAGATTGTAATTTTCAGTATGTACTTCATTCTATATATGAATAAGCCAGCTAGTTTGTTAATTAATGACCCAATTTCCCTAAGAATTTGCCAGCCTTTTCAGAAGTATTTTTGTTTAGGATGTCAAAGAGATATGAAGAAGAAGAAGAGAACTTCTGTGAATTGAAGTGTCAAGAGGGTGGTATTTATCTTTTGACATTTGGAGGGTGTGACAAGCATGTGTAAGCTACCTCACTTGCATTTTGAATTTTATAATTCTATCAAATTTATCTTGCTCATTTGGTTTCGCTTGTGTAGGTTTGGGCTTGGGGCAATCCAAAATATCAATGAAGCTTTGAATAAGGTATGAAAAGATATTCATAAATTCACAAGGTATGTGATATTTGTTGGGTCGTTGTATTTCATTATATCAGTGGTTCTAAGGATAATTTGGCAAGTCGAGGGGGACAGAGATGCAACAGTTCTTGTCACAACGAATGAGGTAATTTCCACCATTTTTACAGGTTGGGTTGGATCATGAGAATAGTTATATAATTTGATAAGTAGGAAATATTTTTTTACAGTAAGTTAAATTATGATATTATTATCAGAATTTAACTATGTAGTTTTATAATTAGTTTACTGACAAATGTTTCATGAATAGTAGTTCATAATAACCTTTCTTTTATGAGAATGAATGGAACAGTTAGTACTCATTGCATCTAGATGATGCTCATAGAGGTGAAACGCTACTTCCCAGCAGGTCACTCATCCCAATATTATTCTAGTTCAAGTGCTCTTTACTACGAAGGTTCCTCCAAAGTTAAGCCCACTTTGCTTGCAACCCCATTTGCAAAACATTCAGCAAGTTTTGTGCCTTGTGAACCATTCATTAAAAAGCCTCTTAAGCTCATCAATTGATAATTAAGAGATATTTTCCACAAGTTGTCAAATTGTGATATTGCAATCAGCATTCAACCATGTAGCTTTTGTGGTTAGCTTATTGACAAATATTTCATGAGTAGTGATTCACATGAATCCATCTCTCATGAGAATGAATGGAACACTTAGTGCTCATTTCATCTAGGTGATGCTCACAGAGGTGAAGTGATGCAGGGGCATCCATCATGCAACCAAGGAATTCCATGGTACCAAGTGAAGACAAGAAGGACAAGGCATCTAGCCATGTCAACTGGAATATTCTAAAGCCAATCATGGCATATTTTCATGGCCAAAGTACTTTAATGGTCAAAGGTTCTGATAAAGCCTATGGGCAAAATGATGTAACAAATGGCATATGAGCCATGAAAGGGTAGTAGGATGTAGTTTCATGTTTTAAGATATTCAATAAGGTCATTGGACCAATTATGAGTCATTAGCATAGGTCTAGATATTAGAAAAAGCATAAAAAGCATATCTTATAATTTGAATTCAAACTCAAACGGTCACTAAGTAGTTCTGGAGGGAAACTTAAGATTTAGTATTTGTCTTGTTTAAATAAACATTCCAACTACCTTGGTTGGTTGGGCAGTTAGTTAGAGGTCTATTTAAGATGTCACAGCCTTAGGCAAGGAGGAGGCATGGTTTTGTACGAAGCACACAAAAAAACTGTATGAACAGGCAATGAATCAATGAGATTTTGAAGTTTTCTTGCTAATTTGAAGCCCTCTTTGATGTAGAAATCTTCCATAAATGTTGGTAAGTCATAATTAAGTTGTTTTGAGTTGAATTTGGTGAATTTAATAGCACATTTCAAAACTTATTACTGCTGTCACGCCAAACATACAATTTTGCATTATTTTTTTCAAATGAATAAGTGAGGGTTCCATCCTATGAATGTATATCTGACCATGGGATGGACCCTGATGGTTCTAAGATGTTTAACTAACCATGAAAATGCAAGGAAAGTGAAGATTTGCAGGATAGGGTGAAGCATATGCAAATTTGAGTGGTGTAGGGATTGATTTGGGTACCCAAATGATGCTAACAGTCACACAGCCGTACATCTAGCTTAAGGAGGTTTATTTTTTGTTGGAGAATCTTTTAACACATGTTTAATACATGGTGAAACCTGAATTTTGGGTCTTGGAAGTGCCAGATTGACCTAGTTCAATGATGCCCTAGGAAATGAGGGTTTTAATGCATGTAATTGGGGTTTTTGTACCAAAACACTTCATAGTCTGAAATTGATCAGTGATTTCTTTAATTGGGCATAAATAATGATGGTCCTATGAATTTCATGGAGTTTGGATGCATTCAAAGCATGGTTGCTTTGTAAACCCACCTAATTAGCCCTCTAAAAATAGTCTCAATCATGTTTTCTGGTAATATTTTCCATAGTAACAATATTTAAGTTTTGGATATGTTTTAGTACAATAAAAAGGGTATTCATAAATATAATTACCTTATCAAGTGTTTTGGAAAAAAATTGAGTTATTTGGGTTTTAGTGCTGTTGGAGGGCTACTAGCCTGTCAACTAGACCTAATAGTCAGTTTTGGGGATTTGATGATTGGAGTTGCATAAAAGGTTGAAACTAATTGATTATTGTCTAAAAAATCTAGTTTATACCATTTGTGTCCACCCTAGGCATTTGGAGGCAAGATTGAGTGTTTTGTGGGTATTTGACCTTTGGAGTACCTTAAAGGCTTGTGGGATCCTTGTAGAATTGAACAAGTTTTGTGTGAAACCACCACTTCTGCTAACCACTCTACATCATGAAGCACTAGGACTATTTTTTTAATTTTTGATGATTTTGGAATGCTAATGAAAACTATGAATGAATGTTGTCTAAGGTGCATGCAGTATACCCTAAGATAGATAAATGTAAACCTTCAAGGAAATACCTAAATGATGTTGGGAACTATCTTGAATTCAATTTTGAGGAAAACAAAATTATAATTATGACAAGGTGTTTATGAATAAGACAAATTTAGACAAGAATGACAAGCATCCAAGAAAAGGTGGACATGAAAAGAAGATAACTATATTTAAAGGAAGTCAAGATAATGTGCAAAGCCACTATAGGAATGTCCTCAAAAGATGTACCCTCTAATTTGGAAAATGACTCTAGAAAGTGTAATTCTTGACCCTAGGATGTGCAAGCTATGTTTTTAGATTTTTAGATTTTTTGAATCTAAGATGAGGACTATTCACTATGAAAATGACTAAGAAAGGTTATAAAGTCTCAATATGAGAATGCCACTAAAATGCAAGGTATGAACTTATAATTTGCAAGGGTTTCCAATCAAAATATTCTAGATAAAGGAAAAATGATATATTTATGACCCATGCTATTTTGTTTCTCTATGTGGGACATTTTTTAGGACAAGTTTTGATGATTCATAAACACAAAAATCACACAATCACTTATGGCTGTAGGTATGACTAAAATGAAATGTTTTGTCTTTATTCTGTCTACTATATGAAAAAAGGCAAAGTGTGAAATCTATGAAAATCACTTTCTTGCATGAGTTTAAAATGAAATAAGGAAAATTCTATGATGCAGGAAAAAGAAATGAATCTGATAAATAACCCTCGGTATTCAGCATTTCCCCTAGGTTATGAGCTACCAACAAATATTGCAATAATTACACTTCAGGTAAATTTCGCATTCTTTTCGAGAGGATGATGAATATTTTAAGGTTTATTTCAAGTAGATTGTTTGGGAGAGTCATTTATATTTATTTTTTCCTCTTTTAGTTTTTATTTTACAGTGAACATGCAATTTGGAGAACAGGAACTGGAGGATAAGCTTACTTTATTGCGTTTAGCACATCTTTATGAGGTAAATTTGAACTTTATATAAACTGAACCATTTTGTTTGTACAAAACTATGGTCTGAAATTGTAAAATTATAAAAACATTTGGCAAAATGTCTGTTGTCCTGTATTCTTGTGCAGATTGGAGAAGATGACAAGTTTTCAACCCCCGCAAGAGTTGATCTTCAAAAACTATTTCCAGGATGGAAGGTATACTCTTTTGCAAATGGACCTTACTAGCTTCTGATGCCCTATTTTTTCATGTGGATATCCAATTACTCCTTTGTAAGATTGATGGCATGTGTTTGTCCTTAGTTGTATAATGCTTGCCTCAAACATTTATTCCAATGCGCTGCCTTCGTACAACCAAAAAATCATATTTATGCATGTCATAAATGCAATTTTTCATATTTAAGGATAAATCTACTTTGGCAACAAATGCAATAAATGAGAATGATAAATAAAGGCTTTCTATTTGTCCTATTTAGCAAAACCTCAATTATTGAGTATATATTGTTCTAAAGTTCAGTCCTTGATGGCTGTTGACATTTATTGCTGATTTCTGAAGAGGAATATTGAAGTCAATCATATACATCTTGGTGGCAAACCAGAAATAAATGTTCTTGAAATAGATATATGAAATAGCAAGTGAACACTCTGGGTACTTGCAGTTGATTTCTCAATATTATTTTGTTATTTTCTTTTTGATGTTATTAATTAATGCCTTTTAAAAAATTTGAAGTTCAAATATGTAAACTTATATTATTGAGGCATGTGAACTGAGGGGACTTGCACACTGCTTTGTCTATTGGAACATGTCACGTTAGCAAGATGGATGTCATATTATTTGACCTAGTTTCATTGTGTTATTGTATCTCTTAAATAGTTTAACCTGACTTGTCCATACGAATTCCTTTATGCTTTTTCACATGAGCTCACTACATTAAACAATTTACTGCTATGATTTTGCATGTACAAAAACCATCCCAATTTAACGTTTCTAGGTTATACCATCCCAATATCATGTGTTTGATATAACCATATTATCTCCAATCTTCATTGCTGTGCTATTTTGGTCAATTTTTACTTTTCATTTCCTATGATAACCATTGAGAAAATAAACACACTTTCCTTGAAGGATGGAATAAGGTCTTGAGAATATAATCATAACTATTTAAAATGTTGTAGACAACAAGCCATGCATAACATACGATTACCCTTCATTGCTGGTATTTTTCTTCCAGAGAAATCTTTAATGGGCAGTTATTATAAAAAATACAATTGAACATATCATTATGGCTTTATTTAATTTAATATTTTCCTTTTAGGTCCTTGCATGATCTTTACTCTCCCATCGCTCATTCCCTTCTCATGGGTGATTGACCCTATGTATTGAATCATTTATATATACATCAGGGGATTAAAAAAATTGCATGTACACGTTCACATTTTCTTTGAGTCAGAATATGAAGAACAGTAGGAAGCTATGGTCCCTTTAATGAGTTTAGATAGTAGAGTCAAAGATTAAATGGTATATTTGCTCTAATTGTTGAAATATTTGTTTTGCATGATTTTGTAGATTGAAGAAGTTGTCAAGCTCAATCTTTCTATGGTTCAGGAAAAGTCAGAAATGACATCATTGGACTGGCGAATTGAAGGTGAAGAGAATGATATGCATGAGCCATCTAAGAGAAACAAAATAATGATTGAAGAATTTATTGTGGAATTAGAACCTATGGAAATCAGAACCATTCAACTTGAGTTTGATGACTGAGGACTGTGTGAGTCCTTTATGAAATTTTTTACAACAGTTAAAAGAACCCATGATTGTCAAATTTTTATGACTCGGGAACCCCAGTAGCCCTTAAGGCTCACCAAAGGCTACATACCCACAATTGAATCAACTATGCCTCCAAACACCTAAGATGGACCAAAATGGTGTAAACAAGGTGGTTTCAACAAGAATCAATCATTTTTGATAGCCTTTACAACACCTATTGACCACAACCTTCAAATCTGCCTTCTAGCCCTATGAGCCCCAATTAGCCCTGCTGGACTAGTTTTCTCCCTTTTTCTCTGACTTTTTCCAAACAACTTGAGAAACAAATTATAGTTTCAGACACCCTTTTTAGGGTTATATAACATATGTAAACTTCAATGGTGACTCCTTTAGGTACCCTCCTAATGGCATCAAAATCAAGCAAATAACAAAGCAAATATATCATTCTCTTTTCCTCATCACTCCAGACTTTCATCATAGTTATAATATGGCAAAATATGACTAAATCCAAGAGATTTTAGTCCTATTCCACAAGGAACACCCAAAACACTCATTCAATGCCTTCAAACCCTTGTTGCATAGGGTTTCATTAAACACCTATCTCCACTAACCTTGGAGACCAAATAATGGTTCATACACCTTCTCTTTGATGCCCTAGGACATCTCAAATCATTAGATAACCTTCTTGTACAGCTCAATATGCTGCTGTCATACTATTCCCACCAATCCACCATGGGACATTTCCATTATTTTCTCCAAACTTGCTGTCTTCACACTAGTGCTACATCAAAACTTGTTAGATTTCTATTGTACATGTTAGTAACATGCCTCCTATGAAGTTTGGGCCCTTGAATTCATGGGAGGTTCATCTATTTAAAGAAAACTTTTGTTTGTCACAGGAAAAACTTAAGAAAATAGCCTGAAATGAACCAACAGTCGTATATGCTGCTTCAAAACAAAGTGTTATTCATTCAATAATGAGTGAAATGTGTTTAAATACCCTTCTAATTCATGTATTTGATAGTCCCAAACAAAAAGAAGTTCAATACATTGAATGGAACAGCACCAAAATGAAATTTTATTGCTTGCTTTCACAACAGTCCGTACAACAGGCTTTTTTTCTCCCTGTCCCCCTCCATACAATGGATCCTTTAGACATTTAATGACCCCTATCTACCCTCCTCAACCAAATTTAGATAGTTGGGAGGTTTAATTAATCCTAAAACCTATTAAAACTAATTTCCCTCCAAAAAGGTAATATGACTGTTTACATTCAAATTTAAATTAATAAACTTTATGTTATGCATTTTATGACTATTCTGACTTCCCAACTTACTCCATTGACCTACACATGGTCCAATGTATTTATTGAATGCTTCTAAACATGAAAAATACTCAAATCTAATCCTATTGGACTCTTTCACCTATTACATTGCTTTGATCACTTATTACATTGTATTGGTCCTTAGACCTCTATCATGACTTTTACATAGTTTATTGAATCCAACACTATCATAAGCCATTATAGGCTTCAAAACTTGCCAATCAACTTGTCTTGATACCATCTTCTCCTTCTTAGTTACTGGAGTCCTCCTTTGCTCAGATGCTCTTCTAGATGCCCTTGCATCAAATATGCTTTAAAAAAGTCTTTCTTCTTGGTTGGGATGAGTCTATTATTGGCCTATCCATGGAAGCCTCATTTTTAACCTATTCAGGGCATTTTGTCCCTGCAACATATCTAGTTTATACTTCCCGAGTCACCACTAGAGTCTTCAAATCTAGATATTTTGCACAAGGTTAGGGCACCATTGCCAGTCATTTAAAACATGGTTTTTTCTTTAACAAATGATTTTTATCATTAATATTTGTGTGCTTACAGACCCTAATGTTGTTTCTCCAAGAACCCTAAATTGGAAATCTGTAGATGGGGTTTGGTGTTAAGAAATAATACAAGATTCATGTGATAAGTAAGAGATATTTTCCATAGCAAGCCAAATTGTGATATTGCTATCAGGATTCAATAGTGTAGTTTTTTGAGTCAAACTCATTGACCTATGATTCATGAATAGTGGTTTACATGAACCCATCTCTCATGAGAATGAATGGAACACTTAGCACTCATTGGCTCTAGGTGATGCTTACAGAGGTGAAGCACTGGGACTTCCTGGGAGGTCATCCATCCCAGTACCACTCCAGCTTGAGCACGCTTAACTACGGAGTTTCCTCCATGGTTAAACCCACTCTGCTTGCATCCTCATTTGCAAAACCTTCACCAAGTGTTGTGCTTTATGAACCATTAATTAGAAAGCCCCTTAAGCTTGTCAATTAATAAGTAGGAGATATTTTCCACAGCAGGTCAATGAGTTTGACTCAAAAAACTACACAGTTGAATCTTGATAGAAATATCACAATTTGACTTGCTATGGAAAATATCTCCTACTTATTAATTGACGAGCTTAAGGGGCTTTCTAATGAATGGTTCATAAGGCACAACACTTGGTGAAGGTTTTGCAAATGAGGATGCAAGCAGAGTGGGTTTAACCATAGAGGAAACTCTGTAGTTAAGCGTGCTCGAGCTGGAGTGGTACTGGGATGGATGACCTCCCGGGAAGTCCCAGTGCTTCACCTCCGTAAGCATCACCTAGAGCCAATGAGTGCTAAGTGTTCCATTCATTCTCATGAGAGATGGGTTCATGTAAACCACTACTCATGAATCACAGGTCAATGAAAAGAACTCGGTCTATAACATTTAAAAAAGAAAAAAAAAATTCACATTGGTCAAAATTTTGACCAACGCTAGAACCAATTTTGACCAACGATTTGTCGAAAGTTTGACCAATGGACCAAAAAATTGATGATGAATCTGTACTTTTGACCAATCCAATGGTTGAAATTTTGACCATTTGATTGGTGGAAACTATGGATTCGTCGTCATGGTTTGGTCCATTGGTCGTAATTTTGACCAATCCTTGGGGTAATCAGTGGTCAAAATTTTGACCATTAGAAAAAATGACGGTGATTTTTGAGCCTGGGATATCATCAACATTTCGACCAAAACACTGGTCAAAATTTTGACAAATAGTAGACGCGTCAAAAATTTGAGGAAAAAAGAATGATGATAGTTTTGTTCGTACATTCGACCAATTACTGTCAAAATTTTGACCAATTTTCATCAAAATTTGAAGTCAAATTTACTAGTGTGAGCATGGAATCAAGAGACATGTATCAACACCAAGGATACCTCAGCAAAATGAGATTGTTGAAAGGAGTAACAAATCAATTTTTGATTGTGCTAGAACACTGATGATTGAAAAAGATGTTACACAAATTTACTGGAGAGAAGTTGTTAGTACTTATGTTTATACACTGAACCAAGTACAACTGAAGAAAGAATAAAAAAGATACCTTATGATCTATGGTATGGTTATACACCTAATATGAGTTATTTCAGAATATTTGGAAGTAGATGTTATATTCTGAAAGATGATAGAAATAGAAAATTTGATTCTAAAGGTGACGAGGACATATCTCTATTGGCAATCTATTATGGGAAAGCGAGACACTGAGAGGGGGTGAATCAAATATCTACCAATAATTCCATTTTGACATAAATTAACTTGCATAACATAAACATCAAATTCAATACTGAAATATATCTAACATTCTAATCTTCATCCATGAAATTGAAATATAACACAAAGATTTTGGTTACCCAGAAACCCTTGAAAGGTAAAACTAGGGTGGGGATGACACCCACAAATCTTCACTACTATAGTATTAAAGTTTTCTTGTTAGGGCTACAAAGTTTGATCATAAATTAATGATCTACCTTGTGAGGGGTTTGACCTACTAAGAGCTTATAGACTTATAAAATCTACATTGCTAAAGGATTTAAACTTACAAAAAAGTAAGCACTTAGTTAAGAGATTTTCTTAGGCCTGTTAGGACCACTCTATTAAGAGATTTACCCTAATTCACCTGTTAAAATGTCTCAATACATGATCCTTCAGTTTGCACTGTGATGCTGATAACATATCTTCTCCTTCCAATATAGATTTGATCTCTTCTATCAAATATTACTCTATTATGTCCTTCATTGCTTTGCTCAGTCACTTTTACTGATCTCTACCTATATCAAAAGTGCTTCATTATTCTGTATATGAGATCCTTCTTCTTACATACTCTTTCTCACTCATACTACATTTTAGGGTTCAGATCTCATCATATATAGACAAAAAATCAACTCCATAGATCAAGATCAATGATCTATATTCTTTGCTTATGTCGCTTAAGCATTCCCTAAATCCAATTGGCTCCAAATATTATATAGGGATCCATGATTACAAATATAAAGCATAATCACCTCCCTGATTTCCTCAATAAACCTAAAACTCTATATAGATGTTGTCTAAAATGATTTACCTAAGTGTTTATGCCATTACAAACACATATATCAAATCTGGCTTTCTCAGCATATGAAGTCTCTAACACTCGGCATTAACTGTTATTCATATATTGGTGCTCGACACTGACATATCTACACAACTCAGTTATTACTGAAGTACTCAGTGACCTCTGACTTTGTCAACAATAACTACTACTTGGTAAATGTACAGTATACAAGTCTAGACACAACTCGGCCTATACATGATGACTTGGTTGAAGTGACGATCGAGTAACATTGCCTAGAAAATGACTAAGTGTAAGACACTAATAGACAATAAAACTTATGGATCAACAATCTCCCCCTTTGACATTAGTGGAAAAAACACTTTTTCATTACATTTAAATTCCATTACATGAGTACTTAGTGTAATATATGAAAAGGGAAATCACCAATATGTAAAGATATAAAAGGAGATGTAAAGTAAGGGGAAATAAGATCTTCCTAACCTCAAATTCCCAAAGGAGAGATCCAAATTGATTAACCACTAGAAAGTGATCAATGCATAAATGAATCAATCAATGAAGAATATGAGGAAAGAGGGAAATCTTATATTCCATTATGGAAATAAGTATTGAAAAGTAAATTGAAACAAAGACAAATACTAATCTCAAAGTATGAAAGATCTTGGAAATGCTATTTTCGGGTGTCTGTACTGAGTTTCTAGAAATTCTGCAACCAAATCTTGCTTGGAAACACAGAGACATAGAAAACCTAGAAATATTTTGTTGTTCTGAAAAAGGTAGACCTTAACCCAAAGGAAAATGTCACCCTTGACCCCAAAATGTTGACCTTGACCTACACTTCTTCGACAAAAAATTATGTTCACGGATCTCGAAAGTTTGCCGAAAAGGATGTCTGAATCTACACTATAATTCTATGTTCCACACATGTACCTACAAGAAAAATGGTTTTCTTGTTTGGATGAGGGGTTTTCCTTGGTCAAACCTCAGTTTTGGAATCAACCTTAAAATATAATTGAAATGGATAATGCTAGAAAGTAGTAGAAGTAGATCTAATAATGAAGCTATGATATTCAATAGATATGCAATTGTATTTGAAATGTAAATAACTATGTTGATATAAAAGCCTAGAATCAACATAAAAAACCATAAATGTAAATCAAAACCTTCATGATTGTATTCTTGGAATCCACCTTGAAGGAATGATGAATAGATCTTGAATATGAACAAAGGATCTTGAAGGAAGATCACACCACCATGATGGATAGATCTAGAGTTTGAATGATGAATCTTGCATGTTTGAACCAAATCCATTCAAAGAATTGAATGCTTGAATCCTTGATCTTCAATGGAAAACTTGAATGCTTGAATGCTTGAGTGATGCCTCTATTCACTTGAGCATGAGTGAATTTTCTTGAGAGTGCTTGAGGGAAAACTTGATGCTTGATCATGAATTGTGGATGAAGAAAATGAGAGGAGAAGGCTTCCTTTTATAGTGATCTAGGGCACAAGCTTCTAGAGAGGCCAAAATAGGAGAATTAAATTACCATTAATGTAGTACCCACCCGTAGGATGCTTTTTAGTTTGCTTTATGTTGCAGTTGTATGACTGAATTCTTTTAGGTCACTTTCCATGTGATCGATTATTGTTTCATTAATGATGATGTGGATTATTATTATATGTTTATCAAGTGTATGCGTAGATTAGATGATGATGTTTCATGATGTTAGATTACATGTTTTATATTGAATACGATGTACTTACCCCATACTTCCATGTGTATGGTGATTATGTGTCTGTATCTGTTTGATGTGTTTGTGTGGTAGAGGATGGAGGCGTAGTTACTCGCATAGTCAAGATCCACATGACCGACCCTACCCTATCATTGTTTGATGTTATGTTCCTATGTTTAATTTGAAAATTGTCAAAAGTCAATTATTTTATTTATTGGAATTAATTGATTATGTAATCGTAATTAGGATTATTTATGTTGAGTGCATTATTAAATAATTGAATATTTAAATGCATGCTTTAGGATGTATTAAATATTTAATTTATTTAATTTGGTTTTAATTATTAACATGTGCTCAAATGGTAAATATTTAGAATTATGCTTGTTTATATTATTAAGTAATTAAATAATTAATTGCATGAATTTGTGATGCATTGATTATTTAATTTATTTAATAAATGAATTTAAATTTAAAAATGTGCAAAATTGGAAAAAGAGTTTGTTTTCAAAAAGACAACTAGTTTTAAGAAGTCAAGTTGAGTTGTGCATAAAAAAAGATTTTTTAATTAATTAATTGTAATTACTTTCAATTTTGAAATTTGAGTTGAATTAGGAGTTGTCTTATGAGTCACTTTTCTGATTTGAGTTGAACTTTGAGTTAGCTGTTGAGTTGTCTTCTGTGATTGCTTGGATTTTGGAATTGAATTCCTATTAGGGGATTTTTGCATTCATTTTTTGGGGGAGAAAGGTTTTGGAGAGGAATTTTGGAAAAGGCTTGTGTTTTTGGCAATTTGGAGAATGGTGGATTGTTGTGGCTGTTTGTGGATTTGAATTTCTCTGTGCATCTGGATTGGGCACCTCGTTGTAAATTATCTTTCAGATTTGCAGGTTGTGTTTGAATTTGGAGAGAATTTGGTTCTCAGATCTATAGGAGTTTCCATTTTTAATCCGTTTCTGGCATTGGATCTGAGGTAGGCTTTGGATTTGTTTGTCAAATCTGTTTATCTTTCTGTGTTTTAATAGTTTTCTATGGTTTTTAGTTGGTAGATCTTTGTTTTATTAGATCTGGGTATTTTGAAACCCTGGTAGAGTTGATTCTTGTATTTTGTTATTACTTGGCATCGTACCATTATGCTGGCAAAATTTTGTTAATTAATTCTTCATGGTTTGCATATAAATCGATAAACTAATCCTGTTGTATAGTTGAACTATAGAGCTTGAAGAAAATTTAATCTCCTTGAGGAAGAAAAACCAATTTGAGTAGAAAACCCAATCTTGGTATAAAATATCCAATTCTAGTTAAAATGTGTGTTGGCTGGAAAAAGTATAGTCATTATAAAATGGTCAATTTGGGTGCAAGATTAATCTAATATGTGTATGATTAAATATATGTATATTTACTCTTTTTAAAAGAATAGATTCCTATGGAAAAGAATCTTGGATTTTGTATATTCTTAAAACAAATAGAAACCTAGGTTTAATTCCAAAAATATATATATTAAACCTGATAAAATATATATATATATTTATTCAATAAATAAATTAGAAATTAAATGGCAATGCTTTTTTTTTTTTTTAAAAAAACTTCATTTATATTAAAAATTAGTATTAAAAAAATTGTTTTAAAAAAAATGATATTGAAATTTTGTTTTAAAAAAAAATTGAATATTGTTTATGGGGGCGGGGGCCACCACACCCCCCCAACCCCCATTCTCCATGCACAACGGCAGAGAGTACTGTTGACGACAGTACTAACTCTGCCGAGGCAGAGGGAGTACTATCGGAGGCAGTACTGCCCTGCGCCAGCGCGGGTGTACTGGTGTGACAGGGGTGTGGGACCCGCTGGGTACCCCCCCACACTTTTTAATTTGTTTTAAAATTTTGTTTATAAAATTTGTTTTAATTTAATTTATTATTAAGTATTGCAATTTGTTTTATGAGTTATGTTAATTAATTTTGTTATTTGATTTAGTTTAGTTTAGTTAATTTAGTTAATGTTAAATTATTTTTATTTTCATGGTAACTTATTTATATTAAATTTTAGTGTATGCTAATTTAATATTGTTATGTTATTTTAGTTTATGATTAATTTGTGATATATTTATCTTAGTATAATTAATAAGATTTAATTATTTAGGATAAATTTGAAATTAGATTATTTTATATTGTTATCATATTAGTGAGACGTTCTTGTTTACAGATGCAATTGGTTGTTAAATGCTTATCTATATACTTAAATTGGGCGATTTTTCTATTGAATTCCTAGAACGTCTTTAGGGAATATTCTTTTTATTATGACATTAATATGCTTGTTATGTTATGATTCTCTTGTCATTATTGTGCGACCCATATTCTGTTAGGATCATATTCATTGTGATGTTTTGATGCTTGAAGTTCCCGATTAGTTTTCTAAATTGTGAGTGATGGCTTCTTGTTTTTGAACTATTTTCATGTGCATCTAAATGATGTCGGGCATTAGATGGCTTAGGGGAAACAGAGGGAGGGTTATGTATCAGTTGGATGGTATTTTAGTATCATGTTTATGTGTGTGTTTATCTTGATTGTCATCTATGATTTGATGTTATGGACTCTTATTGGATTAGTATTTGCTTATGGTATCTATGCAATCATTTGAGTTTTCTATGTGGGAAACTACATCTAGGATTACTTGGTTGAATACCTATTGGACGTTTATGTGATTATGAGCCTAGGGGAGATTGATTGAGTGCATCTTAGGGGAGTGGCTTACAATAGGGGGCGGGGCCCGAAGTGGTCAACACTTGGGTAACCTATTGTAGGTTATGTAATTAAGTAATAACATAATAATTAAAACTTGTTGAGTTCATTTAAAAAGATAATTCTGAGTATGGTTATGATTAGAATTCCTCATATCTGAGAGAGAGTATTCTAATCCCACATGGATCGTATTGAGGGTCCGGGGCCTAGAGTGGTCAATCCAGGGTAACTCAATGCTTGAGAGTCTGGGGTCCATCGTGACCAATCCAGGGTACTCAAGTAGATAGACATGTGATGACACTCCCATAGCATGTAGCTTAAGTCATCTCCTGAGTTTCTATTTATGTCTCTGGATTAGTGTTTTCCCACCTTGCACCTTATTTGTGTACCTTGAGTAGAGAGCTTTCAGGATTCCTTGCTCTGTGTTTTATCCTTGTTTGGTTTTGGTCATCTGATTAGGGTTTGTGGTTATCTCCTCATCACGGTGGGGTAGGCCTTTGTGGTTCTACACGGACGGGTGGTAGTGATTCTTTACCATTTGAGATTCGACATCCTGGTGCCGGTGCTATTGATACTTCTACATTTGGATGCCTTTATGGTTCTCCCTTGATTCTTCATTATTGGTTTCTTTCATACCTTCATTTATGTAGTCCTATATTAGAGTATTGCATGTGATACCTAATATGGACATTTTACTTTTATGTTAGATCTATTACTACATACCCTGCGACATGTGCAGTGGATGTCAGTTGATTAGTTATCATGGATGTCCATGAGGATTGTATGTTTTGATGTAAGTTGTAATGGTATCATTTATGATATGGAATCTTTTGTTATCTTTCTTTAGTTTCTTTATTTGTTCTTAAGTAATTCTACGTCAAGGAACCCTCGGGATTTGTAATCTATTTTGGTTGATGGTTAAATGTGACTAAATGGTAATTGCTTCCGCACTGTTTTGTATCTTGTTTGTTAACTAATATAAAAAAAAAAGCTCACCAAACTTAGTAGCATGTTATAGGTTAATCTCTCCTGGGTTCCTTGGCGGGGCTTTACATCTGGTATCAGAGCAGAGTTTCTACACTGGGAACTTTGGGTATATACACCTATTAGATTTTGTGTGGTCTAAACTTGAAACTAAACATAGACATGAAACATTTTGTTTGTAGACCATTGCTTTATGATTATGTACTCTTTTGATTTTGATTTGAGTTATGTTGTGTGACATTGTCTTGATTTCCTTATGATGCAGGAATCATGCCTGTCACTGGAGCTTCTAGAGGTAGAGGTAGAGGTTGTTCTAGTGGTCATGGAAGGGGTAGACATCATAGCCCTTCTACGAGTGTTAGTCAAGAGGGTCACCACTAGTAGTCTAGAGGTGATCAGAGAGAGGATCATCAGGATGAGTCTGAAGGACTAGACACGAGATAGTTCTTGTGAGTGATTCTCAATCGCCTTCATCCTAAGCAGGCTAGAGTAGAGTGGGCTAGAGAGAGGTCTAGGTGTCCTCTAAGGAGGGACTTCACAGTTGATCCTACAGTGGTGGTAGCTAACCACATGAGGGATCTGTTGAGAGGGAAACCTAATCCCTTTGATGGGAAAGGTACTAGTTTAGAGGCAGAGACTTGGTTGATAGCCTTGGAGTGGAGTTTTTCCATGCATCCCTTTAGTAGAAATACTAAAGCTAGGTATGCATTGACACAACTCACAGATTTTGTAGCTATATGGTGGAGGATAGAGGAGGAGAAGCTAGGTCTCCGAATGGATACAGTTACATGGGAGTTGTTCTTGGAACATTTTCAGGAATGTTTCCTATCTGATCAGTGGAGGAAGCAGAGGGCTGATGAGTTTCATAATTTGAGATAGCTGATGATGACGGTGGGTGAATATGAACGTAAGTTCTTTGAGCTCAAACAGTATGTTGTCTTTGGACAGGATACAGCCTTGCTAGTGCAACATTTTGTTAGGGGGTTGAATGCACGCATTATTGGGAATGTCTTACTCTTTGAGCCTAAAACCCTCAGAGATGTAGCTATTAAGGATACTATTACGAAGGCAAATCTGGCAGCAAGTTTTAGTGCTCAGGGAGGTATTAAGTCTAGTGGTTCCAAGAGGAATCAATCTCAAAGGAATGGAAATTTGCAAAATCCTTCAACCTTTTCAAAAGGTAATCAAGGTCAACAAGATAAGAAATTTTTCCATGGTAGTAGTTGTGGCTCCTAGTCAGGGAACTATCGCAACTGGCAGTGTAGTTTGCGCAATCAGGTGGATTAGCAACCCCGAGTTTTGGTGGTAGAGATGGTTGTTATTCTTGTGGACAACATGGCCACATTGCAGTCAGTTGTCCTAACCGATCGACACAGTTTTTAGGACAGAGGCCTGTAGCTTCTGAGCCTACAGTTGGAAATGCTGGTGGATCTCATAGGGCCTTTGTGATAGGGAATGATCCTCAGTGTTCGAACCCTAATGCATGGAATGGTTTGAAGGGACCTACTCAGTGATTCAGAGTTTAGTTTTCTTTTCAGTGCAATGAGTTTATGGGACTTGTATCCCTACTTGTTTTAGGCTTCTAGGAGTAAGCCTAATCCTAGGGGGGGTGAATGTAGTACCCGCATGTAGGATGCTTTTTAGTTTGCTTTATGTTGCAGATGTATGACTGAATTATTTTAGGTCACTTTCCATGTGATCAATTATTGTTTCATTAAAGATGATGTGGATTATTATTATATGTTTATCAAGTGTATGCATAGATTAGATGATGATCTTTCATGATGTTAGATTACATGTTTTATATTGAATACGATGTACTTACCCCATACTTGCATGTGTATGGTGATTATGTGTCTGTATCTGTTTGATGTGTTTGTGTGGTAGAGGACGGAGGCATAGTTACTCGCATAGTTGAGATCCACATGACCGATCATACGCTATCATTGTCTGCTATATATTGTATGTACATGCTTTGTCTTTTGATGTCAAGTTTGCAGGTACAGGGCATCGTCTTCCCTGAATTGGCAGGAGTGAGCGTGCCCACAAACATTCATCTCAATGGTAAAGAGGGGAGATAATTCGCAGACCCAAACCCTAACGTAAGCCTAATTGTCCTAGGAATTGGACAAGTTTCTATTTGACTACCTTACCTGAATTCACTTGGTTGGCAGGAATTCGTGGATCCCGTTCTTGAGTCTATGCATGTTTTCAGTTTGATTGATTTTACTATGCTTGATTTTATTGCACTTGATTCAGTTGATTTATGAGTTATTTAGGTGATTTTATATGATTATCAATGTTAGGACTATAGTTGAATTTAATGATTTAATTATGTTCCTATGTTTAATTTGAAAATTGTCAAAAGTCAATTATTTGATTTATTGGAATTAATTGATTATGTAATCGTAATTAGGATTATTTATGTTGAGTGCATTATTAAATAATTGAATATTTAAATGCATGCTTTAGGATGTATTAAATATTTAATTTATTTAATTTGGTTTTAATTATTAACATGTGCTCAAATGGCAAATATTTAGAATTATGCTTGTTTATATTATTAAGTAATTAAATAATTAATTGCATGAATTTGTGATGCATTGATTATTCAATTTATTTAATAAATGAATTTAAATTAAAACATGTGCAAAATTGGAAAAAGAGTTTGTTTTCAAAAAGACAACTAGTTTTAAGAAGTCAAGTTGAGTTGTGCATAATAAAAGATATTTTAATTAATTAATTGTAATTACTTTCAATTTTGAAATTTGAGTTGAATTAGGAGTTGTCTTATGAGTCACTTTTCTGATTTGAGTTGAACTCTGAGTTAGCTGTTGAGTTGTCTTCTGTGATTGCTTGGATTTTGGAATTGAATTCCTATTAGGGGATTTTTGCATTCATTTTTTTTGGGAGACAGGTTTTGGAGAGGAATTTTGGAAAAGGCTTGTGTTTTTGGCAATTTGGAGAATGGTGGATTGTTGTGGCTATTTGTTGATTTGAATTTCTCTGTGCATCTGGATTGGGCACCTAGTTGTAAATTATCTTTCAGATCTGCAGGTTGTGTTTGAATTTGGAGAGAATTTGGTTCTTAGATCTACAGGGTTTTCCATTTTTAATCCATTTCTAGCATTGGATCTGAGGTAGGCTTTGGATTTGTTTGTCAGATCTGTTTCTACATCTATTTATCTTTCTATGTTTTAATGGTTTTCTATGGTTTTTAGTTGGTAGATCTTTGTTTTATTAGATCTGGGTATTTTGAAACCCTGGTAGAGTTTATTCTTGTATTTTGTTATTACTTGGCATCGTACCATTATGCTGGCAAAATTTTGTTAATTAATTCTTCATGGTTTGCCTATAAATCGATAAATTAATCCTGTTGTATAGTTGAACTATAGAGCTTGTAGAAAATTTAATCTCCTTGAGGAAGAAAAACCAATTTGAGTAGAAAACCCAATCTTGGTATAAAATATCCAATTCTGGTTAAAATGTGTGTTGGTTGGAAAAAGTATAGTTATTATAAAATGGTCAATTTGGGTGCAAGATTAATCTAATATGTGTATGATTAAATATATGTATATTTACTCTTTTTAAAACAATAGATTCCTATGGAAAAGAATCTTGGATTTTGTATATTCTTAAAACAAATAGAAACTTGGGTTTAATTACAAAAATATATATATTAAACCTGATAAAAAAAATATATTTATTCAATAAATAAATTAGAAATTAAATGGCAATGCTTTTTTTTTAATTTTAAAAACTTCATTTATATTAAAAATTAGTATAAAAAAAATTGTTTTAAAAAAAATGATATTGAAATTTTGTTTTAAAAAAAAATTGAATATTGTTTATGGGGGCGGGGGCCACCACACCCCGCCAACCCCCATTCTCCTTGCACAACGACAGAGAGTACTGCTGACGGCAGTACTAACTCTGCCGAGGCAGAGGGAGTACTTCCGGAGGCAATATTGTCCTGTGCCAGCGCGGGCATACTGGTGTGACAGGGGTGTGGGACCCGCTGGGTACCCCCCCCACACTTTTTAATTTGTTTTAAAATTTTGTTTATAAAATTCATTTTAATTTAATTTATTAGTAAGTATTGCAATTTGTTTTATGAGTTATGTTAATTAATTTTGTTATTTGATTTAGTTTAGTTTAGTTAATTTAGTTAATGTTAAATTATTTTTATTTTCATGGTAACTTATTTATATTAAATTTTAGTGTATGCTAATTTAATATTGTTATGTTATTTTATTTTATGATTAATTTGTGATATATTTATCTTAGTATAATTAATAATATTTAATTATTTAGGATAAATTTGAAATTAGATTATTTTATATTGTTATCATATTAGTGGGACATTCTTGTTTACACATGCAATTGGTTGTTAAATGGTTATGTATATACTTAAATTGGACGATTTTTCTATTGAATTCCTAAAATGTCTTCAGGGAATATTCTTTTTATTATGACATTAATATGCTTGTTATGTTATGATTCTCTTGTCATTGTTGTGCGACCCATATTCTGTTAGCATCATATTCATTGTGATGTTTCGATGCTTGAAGTTCTTGATTAGTTTTCTAAATTGTGAGTGATGGCTTCTTGTTTTTGAACTATTTTCATGTGCATCTAAATGATGTCGGGCATTAGATGGCTTAGGGGAAACAGAGGCAGGGTTATGTATCAGTTGGATGGTATTTCAGTATCATGTTTATGTGTGTGTTTATCTTGATTGTCATCTATGATTTGATCTTATGGGCTCTTATTGGATTAGTATCTATTTATGGTATCTATGTAATCATTTGGGTTTTCTATGTGGGAAACTACATCTAGGATTACTTGGTTGAATACCTATTGGATGTTTATGTGATTATGAGCCTAGGGGAAATTGATTGAGTGCATCTTAGGGGAGTGGCTTACAATAGGGGCCGGGGCTCGAAGTGGTCAGCACCTGGGTAACCTATTGTAGGTTATGTAATTAGTGATAACATAATAATTAAAACATGTCAAGTTCATTTAAAAAGATAATTCTGAGTATGGTTATGATTAGAATTCCTCATATCTGAGAGAGAGTATTCTAATCCCACATGGATCATATTGAGGGTTTGGGGCCCAGAGTGGTCAGTCCAGGGTAACTCAATGCTTGAGAGTCTAGGGTCCATCGTGACCAATCCAGGGTACTCAAGTAGATAGACATGTGATGACACTCCCATAGCATGTAGCTTAAGTCATCTCCTGAGTTTCTATTTATGTCTCTGGATTAGTGTTTTCCCAACTTGCACCTTATTTGTGTACCTTGAGTAGAGAGCTTTCAGGATTCCTTGCTCTGTGTTTTATCCTTGTTTGGTTTTGTTCATCTAATTGGGGTTTGTGGTTATCTCCTCAGCATGGTGGGGTAGGCCTTTGTGGTTCTACACAGATGGGTGGTAGTGATTCTTTACCATTTGAGATTCGATGTCCTGGTGCCGGTGCTGTTGATACTTCTACATTTGGATGCCTTTATGGTTCTCCCTTGATTCTTCATTATTGGTTTCTTTCATACCTTCATTTATGTAGTCCTATATTAGAGTATCGCATGTGATACCTAATATGAACATTGTACTTTTGTGTTAGATTTATTACTACATACCCTGCGACATGTGCAGTGGATGTCAGTTGATTAGTTATCATGGATGTCCATGAGGATTGTATGTTTTGATGTAAGTTGTAATGGTATCATTTATGATATGGAATCTTTTGTTATCTTTCTTTAGTTTTTTTATTTGTTCTTAAGTAATTCTACATCAAGGAACCCTTCGGATTTTTAATATGTTTTGGTTGATGGTTAAATGTGAGTAAATGGTAATTGCTTCCACACTGTTTTGTATCTTGTTTGTTAACTAATATAAAAAAAAAAGCTCACCAAACTTAGTAGCATGTTATAGGTTAATCTCTCCTGGGTTCCCTGGTGGGGCGTTACAATTAAGCCTATACCCTTGGAAGTGGACCTAGATTAAATATAATTTAAGAGTTTACCATTCCAAAGCTCAAAATAGCTGACCCAGAAGCAGAAAAATAAACTTTTGAGTTTCCCCCCACATTCGGAAAACTTTCTGATGAAAAGGGGGACCTAGGTCAAGTTCAAGGCAACCCTAACCTAGGTCAAGGTCGAGGTTTACCTTGACCCAGGGGTGTAAGACCCCTGGCAAATGTGCCAGGTCAAGAAAATAGTGCTCGAAGAGGCCCAATCAGAGCCCAAAATAGGAACAAAAGATGAAAAAGGGGTACAAAATTGAGGACAACATGATGATGGCCCAAAAGACCCCCTAAGGTGCGCTAAAATCTCTTAACATAGAATTGCTTCCATTTTAAGATGATACACTTAGTAATAAGAAAACTCCTATATGAATACTCCCCCTAAGACTTTGACACAATCTTCAAAAGATTCTACACATATATGTACATAAGACTCTTTTGACATACGACTAAATATATACACATTACAAAATAGTATGTCATACCATGATATACATTCCTTCCTATATTATTATGTATGTAGTATTGCAGTTTCTCTGTGTCATTTCCCTGTTTCTACTTTGAACTCTATCATTCCCCCTTTATATTCTATGCCATGTCATTTCCCCCTTGTTTTTGTCACTTGAAGTTCCTGCGGTGTAGGAGTTTTGAAATACTTATTCAAAAATGGTTTATGGAGCTGCATTATCATACCTAATGCTCTGATACAAATTGTTGAAAATCTATTATGGGAAAGTGAGATACTCAGAGGGGGGTTGAATCAGATATCAACCAATAATTCCATTTTGACATAAATTCACTTGCATAACATAAACATAAAATTCAATATTGAAATAGCTATAAAAGATCTAATACAGATGCCAAGTGGAAACACACTAGTTGATCTTGATCTATGGAGTTGATTTGTTGTCTATAATAAAGATTAACCATCCAAACACTAAAAACTATGGATTGTGGTATAAGAAAGAAGGCAATTTTGAACTTGAAGTTTATACTGATATTGATTGGGCTAGAAATATTGATGATAGAAAAAGAACTATAGGTGGAGCATTATTTTTAGGAGAAATATTAGTAACATGGATAAGAAAGAAACAAGGATGCATTTCTTAGTCCACTACTGAAGCTGAATATGTAGCTGCTGCTTCTAATTGTTTAAATATTGCATGGATAAAGTAATTGTTGGAAGGTAAGAGTGAAGAAATCATTGATCCAATAATAACCTATTCTGACAATACAAGTGCTATTAACATTTTGAAAAATCCAGTGATGCATGCAAAGAAAAAGCACATATCTATTAAATATCACTACTTAAGGGAGCAAGTTCAGGAAAAATAGGTCAAATTGGAATATGTGAATTCACAGGAGAAAATTTTTGATATATTCACAAAACCCCTACCGAAGGATACATTTGAATACTTGAGAAGTAGAATAGGAGTCCATCCCATGTCTAACAGTCACTAAGGTGACATGGGGTTGCATCAACCTGTAGTTTATCAAAAGATATAATGACATTGATGCATGATGTTCACACTTTGGGATTCCTAAGGTTGTGAAGAAGATGGAAGACAAGATGAAACTATATATTTGTACATGAATCTAAAAATGAACAACTTACCTCCTTATTTGGCTACTGAAGAGCTGATTCTTTTTGGCATTGTTGTCAAAGAGAGAGATGATCATGACATATTCAAGAGAGATTAAAAGGGAGAGATGATCATGAAAGGGAGAGATGAAGATATTAATATCAATTAGGAATGAAGCTAACCGAAAGGGAGAGTTTGTAGCGATTAAACATATTAAATGCATAAGCTAAGGGAGAGCATAAGGACCAAGTTGTAGACACTTAAGATGTTTGGTATTCTATGACATATTTCATATTGTGTTTGTGTTGCCATCAATGCCAAAGGGAGAGATTGCTAGACAAAAAATGATTAACTACTTGGAGAACAGAATGGAGAATGTGAAGATGATCACCGAGCTACAAAAGCATATGTGATACATTAGATCCATTATTATATTTTCATTGATGTCAACTAGTTTTGAGTGTACTTATCATGATAGTTGCAAACATCTGAAGAAGGTAATATTGGTGAAGGAATGAGATATTAACATGAAGATGAGATGTATGACTAAGATATGATTATAGTATTCATTGGGAAACTTATTGATGAGTCTATGACAATATGATAGTGATTTGATTATATTACATGATTATGTTAAGTATTGAAGATTAAGAATGTACAAGTTAATGTGGTTGGTAAATGAAGAACTTAGTATACACCAAGTAGACATAGTGTACACCAAGTAGGTTTAGTGTATACCGAGTATAGTATTAACCAAACAAGAAGTCATTGACACATCAGAGTATTGACCAAGTAGGAACAATATTATGGAACATGTGATTGTTGACTTAAGATGATGAGCTAGATGAATCTGGAAGATTCTGATGAGAAAGATAAAGTTTTTTATAAAGATCTACGACTAACAAAATTCAAGGAAGATCAGATGAAAATGTATTCAAGGCACAAGTTCTGAGGAAGGTTAAAGAGGAAAAGTCAATGATGGAGATTAAGAGGTAAAATTTATGGCTAAGAAGAAAATGGTTTATCATGTCTATATAAGGAAACAAGATATTCAAAATGAGTTATGCACACAAGGAGAAGATTGTATTCATGAAAAGTTGGTCAGACAGGTTGAAGTAAGAACTGAGAAATTCTACAGACCACACCGAGCATTAGAAGGAGATAACCGAGTAGAACAAAGTTGGAGGATAAAAGGAAATTGAATAGATTATGATGGCCAAAGGTATATTGAGCTTATCATAGATCTAAATATCTACAAAGGAAGTTGCATTTAAATCAGGGCATATTCTATTGTATTCTAACCATTGCTACAAACAAAATCTCTTAACCGAGTGGGACTTAATAGTCTTTATTTATTTCTTAATGACATTCAATGAAATTTGATTGTTTCCTTGTTGAACCAAGTGAATGTATGGTCATAGAGAACTTTTAGTGATAAATCCTCTAACAAGGTCACACCTTACAATGTGTTTTGTAACCTTTATAAGGGTTGGCTCTTAACTGAGCTCACTTCAAAAGAGAGAAAATATTTTGGGTACCAGTCCCAGTTAGTTTTTCCCCTAACATGGTTTCAATGTTAAAAATCAAGTGTTAAATGTGTATGCATGTGATGTTTTCTTTTTCTTTACACATTAGATTAAATGGTTTGATCGGTATATGCTAGATGATTTATCTGATAGTTGGTTAATGAATAAAAAAGGCACATACAAGTTTTTATCAAGCTGTATGGTTTATTTATTGAAATGGTTTTATACATCTGAGAGTAAATTGGGACTTTAAGATAACTAGACTTAACTAATTCAGCCCCCTCCCCCCCTTCTCAATTATCTAATAGGGTCACCTTAAGTAATATTGACTAATGAAAATTGTTCAATTGAATCATATAATATATAAAGTGTATGTCTATTTAAAATCCAAGGGGTTTATGTATGGTTTTAGGCCTTAGAATATTTTTTAAAGGTTTTCTAAGCTATTTTTATTTATTTATAGCCCTAACACTATGTAATAGAGACCTTGTGATGGAAATTGATTTGGGGAACTGATAGCGTTAGAAAGTCAACATTTTTGGTGATTTTTGCATAATAATTTCTTGCTAAGTATGAAAGATTGGTATCCTAACAATCCATTGGACATGGAGTCTCTAAAATAAATCTAAAATGTGCAACCTCCTATAGCTTATCAAAACCAAAAAAATTGTATTTCCTAAAGAAATAATTGTGTACGAGCACTTTTTAAAAGTGTGAAATCTATTCTAGTACATATACAAATCCTAACTTTCTTTAGAAGAAAATATTAAGATGAATCTCATTGTCTGGGATTGGAATAACTTCACTATCAGGCCTAGATAGCTCAAAAGCATTGGTATCATTGCAACTGATAATAATATATGGACTTCTCCAAATAGAATCAAATTTAGAATTCTTACCTAGATTAGCTCTATTTTCATTCCACTTGAGGACAATATCACTCTCAATGAAGACTCTAACAATAGCATTTTTTTCAAATATCCTTTTGACCTATTGTTGATGTATCTCAAGTGTCTACATAGATTTGTGTCTTATTTGTTCTAGTTTCATTACTTCAGCCAACCTAACTATCATGGCATCATCTTCAACTAGCTCCAATTGATGAGATAATTCAAGAGAGGGAAACTTAAGTGAAAGATGAATCATTTCTTCTCTTCCATATACTAACATGAAAGATGATTTGTTAATTTCTCTCTTGGGTGTAATTCTTTCAGCCCATAAGGCTACCCTCAATTTGGGATGCCAAGAGCTATGATTATCTTGAATTTTCCTTTTGATGATCCTGATAAGGTTCTTGTTGGTGGAGTCAACTAAAACATTCCCTTGAGGATAATAAGTTGAATATGTCTTCAAATATGTTCTATTTTTAACTGCCCAAGAACCGATATGAGCTCCAACAAAAGACTTAGAATTATCTAATATGATGTTTGAAAGATCACCAAGTCCAGTTACAATTCCATCAAGTAATTCAACCACTAAATCCTTTGTGGAATCCTTCAAGGCTAATGCATCTATCCATCTTGTTAAATAATATGTGACTTCGAAGATCTATTTGTGACCATAACCAGAGAGCAGATTTATTGGACCAATAAAATCTAAACCCCATTGAGTAAAATTTTTGTTAGATTGAATAGGATTAGGATCAAGAGGAAGGGCATCCAATATTTATTTTTATAAGAAGGCACACTTTGTACACTTTCTCACCCATTGGTGATAATTTTTGAATAAGGTCAGCCGATAGTATCCATCCCTCATTATATACATAATTGCGACCCTTGGTAAGAAGTGACCACCTGAGTGACCATCGTGAAACTCTTCTAATATCCTACTGATATAATTTGTATTGATAGATCTTAGATGGAATCCATTGGAATCCCTCCTAAATATTATACCATCCACCAAGGAATAAGGAATAAACTACAATTTAAATTGTCTCCTTTTAGCTTTTTTAGGCCTTGTGGATATCTTCCTTCTACCAAGAAGGTAGTCATGTCACACAACCAATCATTCTAATTTTTATTATCATTTTGTTTCTCACCTTACAATAAGAGGGAAGTGTCCTTAGGTGTCTCAAAAGATGGGACCATTTTCTCACATAGGCATTTTCCTCTCACAAGCTTGGTGATCTTGATTTTAATGTCATACTCCATGGCTTTAGTGATCCATCTAGCTCTCTTCTCATTTATTTCCTTATTTAAAAGGAAGTGTTTTACACTTTCATGTGGGACTAAGAGTTGGATCTTTTTTTTAGACAATAGATGTCTGATATTTTTCAGAGCTCTTACTACAGAAAGAACTTATCTTTCTACATAGTTGTTTGGGACAAGCCATCAAACAACTAAAAGATATGAGTAATTTTTTTTTAGTTAACTAATATGATATGCATCAACTTTAATACATAAATAAGCACTTGTTTACAAAAATTGAATGCAATATTACTAACTAATCTAAGTCCTCATAGGTTCCCTAACATCACTACTCAAGAAAAATTGATTAACCTATTCACCTTTAAGAGATACGTATTGAACTATGAACTTTACATTCTTTATAATGCATCAAGGTATGTGTTCTTATCTCATAAAACATAAGTCAAACACCTATTATCATTATTTTATTTACCAACTCAAGTCATTACTTCAAAACTAATCATTAAAATCATAAACATCTACTAAGATATCCTTTATATCAATTTCATTTAAACATTAGGGCAGAGATAAACATTCATTAAGGAATACACTATCCTACAAAATTTAATCACTCTAGGTTCATTAAAATGCCCCAAGTAAATGTTCCTAGTACATTATTTTCCATATAAGCTGACCATCTACTGTAAATAATCAATTTACTAAGTTTATTGTATCATTTCACATTAAATAAAAGATAACATCTTCTCCTTTCCTATCATAAGAAATCATTCCTTAACACTAACAATTCATTTCACATTCCATAGCTTATCCATTCCATTACTATTCTACTATTCCCTAATAGTTTCTTCTTATAATGAAATCATTTATCTAACATTACTAGTCATAAATTATCATTTTACTTCTTTAAAAACATAGCCATTCATTTTCTCACAAATTCATTTATTGATCAATTATTTTAGATTTCTCTTCTTTAATCATTTACTGTTAAATCTTACTTCTTTTGTTACATCAACATAATCTAGGTCTACATTCATAAAACATGAGAAAGTAGTATAAATAACTCTTTATACGTAAGTTTATTTCCTTTATAGAAGGGTAACATGAGAGAATAAATAATTATAAACAAATAACATAATATTCTTCACTTAATGCTCGTACCATATACAAATTAGAGCATAATCTTTCCCTTTAATTTCACCTATAATTACTCATTCCATTTTATATCACTTTGAATCACTTTACATCATATAGAAATGTCTCCTTTCAGGAGCTTACACAAATACATTACATCAAATTCATCTCAACCAAATACATTATACAATATAAAGCCTTCAATTGCTAATTTGTAAATGGAGATGAGCAAGGATCATCCATGATACCATGGGAAATACCTCGATATAATAAATATCACCCAAACACATGGGACCAGTAGGCCCACTCCCATGAGCTAGGAGATAGAAACCAAGGCCCACACAAGAGGAGACAAATAGGACATACTCTAGGTGGTGAAACCCTTCCCAAAAAACAAAGCATGAACACAAATAAACAACAAGACAAATAGGACTACCAGAGGTGAATATAGTAAAAGGTGTAGAGACTCTAGAATATAGATTAGGTGAGTATCATCACATAGCTCTTACCCCTTGGGTTATCCTAGCTAGCCTCTTTGGGCCCAAGCCCTAAGTAGGCACATGCAGAACCAAACACCTTTGATGAAGACACGACTATTTGATTGTGTCATCTCACAAAAGGAACCTTCTCCACTCCCATCCCTATCCTATACAAGAACTAGAAAAATGAGAAATGTATCATTTAATATTGATTAATGTGTATATTTACCCCCATTCCTAGTTCATTTATTTAGGTTATAACTTGATTACATAACTCACAATGGGTTATCCCGGCTAGCTACTTTAGGGCCCCAACCCCCACTCTTGAGTCAATCAACTAGTGTACCTATGTTCTCCACCCACAAAATAAAACATCAAAAGGCATCATGATTTACATAAAACCATAAATCATGGCATCATAACAAGATAGAAATATTTTCCCAGGTTTAGGTGATCACTAGTTGCCCCTAGTCCAGCGAACAACTCTAAACCCTAATCTGGAATTCAAAATGTTCCAAAACACATAAGCAAGAATAAAAAAGGACTATAGATGATATCACATTAACTAAAGATTAATATTAGATCAATTGAGTTAAAAATTAGACCCTAATACCCTCTAGTTACCAAATGGACCCTAAAACATCAAACCAACACTAAAATCTTGCATTCTGGAAGACCTGTACACTTGAGGATAATTCTTGCAAACTTTTTGCTAGGTATTGCACACTTGGGCATGGGAGATGCACACTTGGGCCCAAAAGATGTGCAGTTGGCTCAAATAGTAATTTTTTTTAATAAAATGCAAGGTAGATTAAGGTTACGATCAAAACTGGGCAAATGAGGGCATTGGAAAAAAATATGAGGAAGACCCATTTGTGATGTCCTCAATTCTCTTCCAAAAATATCATTATTCAAACCCAAAACTTGTATCAATAGATGTATTAATCTAGATACATAAATAGGTCTATAGGGAAAGATAAAGGAAAACTACACAAAACTTCCATTTCCATACACGATCATTTCCAAAATTTAAATTAAATATCACAATCATTGTAAAAATTATAGATACATCATCACATAGATTCATAAATCAAAACTTACAATAGATATCAATATATACAAACAACACAAGTAGACATGGATCAATTTGCTTGGATCGGAGCCAACCTTTTGTCCTACATAGAGTCCACAAAATATGAAGTAGAGGATGATCCAATCTTGAAGAAATCCATTCCAATAGTATTCAATTCCATAGAAATCCAATCTATCAGCAATCAAACTCTCTTTCTCTCAAATTCAAAAGATATTCACACAAAGTGATTGCACATAAAAATCTCTCTCAATCCTCAAAGAAAATCACCAGACATAAACATCAACCACTCTCTAAAATTTCCATAATTCCATCTTCCATTCTCTCCCATACAAAACTTATCTTGAAATCATAAAACATATTCCATATTAATTTTCCTTAGGAGTTGTACGAGAAGAAACCACCTTTCATAACCAATATTATAAACTATTGGTTAATTAGTGAATATGAAAATCATATCTCTCATTAATTACCATAGTTTATAAGATAACTTTCTAATATTATAATTATCTCAAATTCATGTAATAGTAAATATACTATAATTTACATTTACATATTTTACTATTTAATAAATGCAAGCCTTTTATTTAATACTTACCCATATGATAATGTAATTAAATATCTATACCTATATATATATATATATATATATATATATATATATATATATATATATATATATATATATATATATATATATATATATATATATATATATATATATATATATATATATATATATATATATATATATATATATATATGTATGTATGTATGTATGTATGTATGTATGTATGTATGTATGTATGTATTGTTACAAGTAGCACAGTTGTCATTGCACCAAAAGATCAACCTGTTAATGCTTGATACAACCACTAGACTTATAGAAGACACATGAGGTGATTAAGCCATGTCACGAATCCCAATGGGAGCACTGACCATTTTTCCAACAATCTCCCCCTTAGCATTACCTGAGGGGATTCAAACCTGTGACGAAGCTCTGATACCACTTGCTACAAGTAGTGGTTTTCGTTGCACCAAAAGATCGACCTATTAATTCATGATACAGCCACTAGACTTATAGAAGACACAGGAAGTGATTAAGCCATGTCACAAATCCCAAGGGGAGCGCTAACTATTTTTCCAACATATATATCTATATATATATATATATATATATATATATATATATATGTATGTATGTATGTATGTATGTATGTATGTATGTATGTATGTATGTATGTATGTATATATATATATATATATATATATATATATATATATATATATATATATATATGTATGTATGTATGTATGTATGTATGTGTGTGTGTGTATATATATATATATATATCCAAGAGGTATTATTAATCCAAGGTAGAAATAAATCACATTATAGGAATATTTAATAATAAGGCATTAATACATTAGCCACATAACTCCTAATTAATATTATCATTTATATCTATTAAATCCAAAATGATAGTAAGTGTAAATACTCTATTTAATTTGATGATATATTGCAACCAAACATAGAAAGATAATATTATCATAAAAAATATTGATCAATCAAAATGCATCTATCATAATACCAAAATCCAAATAATTAGCCAAACCAAAATGCCAGCATCCTCAATCTAGGAAACGATTTACAAGCCCATAATGAGAGACTCCTAACCATGAAAGAACATCTTGAAAATCATCAAGCAACAAGAACTCACATAAATAAGATAATTACAAAGACCAAAATTATGCCCAACCGAGAAAGGTAAATCAAGATTTGTCACCCCGACAACTGACTAACAAAGATGGAATCCCAAAGCTCCTAAATTAGATAATGGAAAGGAAGGACCCAAGTAGGTGCCTTGGTACTATCCCTACAACAAAAACCATTGAGTATTTGAGGGCATGCTCAGACTTGTGGAGCTAGGTGAAGTAGATGACTCGTACCTGTAAGCCTACATCACAAAGTGAATATACATGTGCATACATATATAGAAGTAATTTTAAACAATGACAGGGGTCGAGACATTGTGTGGACCTCACTAAGTGATTAACTATGACTTCATCCCTAGCCATACAAATAGATCATAGACACAAGCACATATGTAGAAACCTAGTTGTAGTGGTGTAAAGGTGAACCTGTCAAAATACTACACCACAATCAATAAACCATTAGATTCGTTGGTTAGTCATCAAAATTTAATGAAAAACACATCAAACCAACAAAAAATAGCTTATTGATTCCTAGTTAAGGTGAGTATGATCCTAATTAATGGTTCTCTCAAATTTGAAGCATAAGATCAATTACTTGACCACCTTAAGATGGAAGATTCAACATAATTTACATATATATAATGTAAAATATTATGAAATATTTAAGAAACAATGTAAAAAAATATAAATTAACTAAGAAACATGATCAAATTAAACTAAATTTCAAGTCTAAATGATTCAGATGATGATGTAGAATTCTATTTAACTCTCCAAATTCTAATTAATTCTCTCAACATTCTCTCACAAGTACTGAAACAACTTTGGCATAATGTAGCTACTTGAATTATAGATAAATAATAAGCTTGGGTTGATGTTATTTTATAGTATTTCATAGGAAGCCAATGCTACAATGAAATTTCCATGTGTGGTTGAGATTCAAACAAACTTGATCCATGTGACTGAATTTGATTGATCAATTGAGCTCATTTCTCTTCTAGTGATGAGTTAGAATTTAGAACTAATTTGGTTAATTCCTCTAATTCATTTATTAGAAAATGGGATTTTTTAGTCTTCTTTTAATTGTACTAGGACTAATCAATTAAATAATTTCATTTTTGATAATTGACATTTGGTATTTGATTAGGGATTAATTATGCAAGTAGGTGGGTCAACCTAATTAAAATAATTTGGCCTAGGTTTTTATTGATTTGATGATTTTGATTAGGTCTTGACCCTCTAAATAGGGTTTAGGGAAAATTGATTGAATTTAGGAGCAATGAGTTATACTAAGCCATTTTAGAGTGATTATATTTTCCCCTCTTTGAATTGATGTGTGATTAGCATGTTGATTCGAAGAATGATGTCTGATATAGTGAAAAATTTGATATGAGTTATGATGAAATTATCCCTGGTTAAAGTTGATTATGAGATCATAAATTAATTTGATCAATGACTGATATGAGACTAGAATGATCATCTTGATGAACTACAACTGATTGAGTACCTAAATGACTTGAAGATCAATGATTAGAGATCACCGAGTACTGAAGTGTTATGTAAGATTATTGAATCGGCCATTTTGTTGTCATTGATGTCAACTAGTTTTGACAATACTTATCATGATAGTTACAAATATCTAAACATCTTTAAAGAGGAGAGAAGAGATGAAGAACTAAGATATCTACATGGAGGAAGATGGATATGATAGATGAGGATAAGGAATACTTTGGGTAACTTATTGATGAGTCTATGACTTCATATGGTTGACTTGATTATGTTACATTAATCAATTATGAAGTAGGAAGCAAAATGTTACAAAGTAGTGTGGTTGGTTAATGAAGCATTCCAGTATACACTGAGCTAGTGTAGTGTATACCGAGTGATAGTAACAACCAAGTGTGTATTCACTGATGCATTTCTTTGTTAACCAAGTATTGAGGAAAGTACTAAATATTTAGTTTAGTCGATAAAAATTGATGAGCTGTAAAGTGTTATGATTTCAAGGTTGAAGATAAAGTTTGCTATGAGATCTATGGCTAATAAAATTTGAAGAAGATCTAAAGGATGGAATTGAAATGAGTTATTGACACATCTACCAGGGAAGGTTTAAGCAGAAAAACCAATGAAGGAGATTAAGTAGCAAAATCTGATGGATGAAAAGAAAATGGTTTTGTTGTCTATATAAGAGACATTGGTTTCATTGTTATAGGGATGCTGGAAGAAGGAGATTGCAAAGATATCATGTGAACACAGCTTCATGCATGCCTGATCAGATTGGTTGAAGAAGAACTAAACTATAGAATAGTACCGAGCATCATAGAGCTATTAACGAGTGACAGTAAGTTATTGAATATTGAAGAACTAAATTGAAATATTGATCAGAGGATTTTATGGGCTTAGAATAGATCTAAACATCTGCAAAATCAAGTTTTATTGTAATCAGATCACCTATTGTTTTAGTTTAACCATTGTAACAGAAATATCGCTTAACCGAGTGGACTTAACCGTCTTATGATATACCCCATGTCATTCATAGAATGTATATTGTTATCCTGTCAACCCCATAGTGAATGCTGGTTGGATGATAACTATTAGTGTTAAATCCTCTAACAAGGTCACAGCTTACATTGTGTTTTGTAACCTTTAACAGGGTTGGCTCTTCACCAAGATCACTTCAGAAGAGTGAAAATATATTGGGTTACTGCTCCCAAGTGGTTTTTCCCTTTACAAGGCTTCCATGTTAAATCTTTGTGTTTATGTGGTGATTGTTTGGTTATCATACTTTACATGTTTCATATTTGATTTGGTTGGTAATCACTATGAGTAATTAACTGGTAATCGGTAAAGACACATACATTATAGTATTTTTGTTTACTAAGCTATAGAATTAGTTGAATTTTTTTTTAAGTAATACATTTTATAATTTGGGACTATGGATAACTGATTCACCCCCCTCTCATTTATTCTAACACATATTAATGAGGTGCGATGAAACTAATCATTTATCCAAGATTGATGAGACTGATACTGATTAATAATCATTTTGATGTGAAGCAATGAAAATGATGATTGCTAAAAAGATTTTGAAAACTCTAAGGTTAACATGAAGGAATAACCAGTTCGATGTGATTCGATGAAACTAATTACCATTGAAAGATTGATTACAATAACTGATTTGATATGGTTCTTGATGAGGCCACTTACCTGATCATAAATACATTATTAACTTTATGTGAAGTGATCATACTGATATGCCTCCATGTTAATTCAATGATGTTGGAAAGATTGAGGTTGATTGAGTAATTTGATGTGATGCGATGAAATCACTCAATCAGATAGATAGGTTAAAGATACTCAACTTGATATGGATTTTGATGAAGTTGAGATTCCCCTAGAGATAAGATCATGTTTGATTCAAAAACTTGGTTTGATATCCTAATTTTATAGATTGATGAAGAAGATTCAATAAAAATTCTTCACTCTAATAGACTTTGATTCAATGAATTTTGATGTGACCATGCCCTCTTAGGAGTGAAATCAAAATGGAAAATTGATTAAAATTCCAATTTTGACTGGTAGGAACGATAAGAAATTGATTATGATCCAATTCCAACAGATTTGAAGATCTTAGGAACTGATTTGAGCTAATTTTGTATTGTTTTGAACATTGTTTGACTAAGGTTGACTTGATTTAACCTAGTTTGACTTGAAGTTGACTCAATTTGACTTGATAAAATAGTTGAGTTTTGATTTTGTTAGCTATACATATGATTTTATGTCCCATTTAGACTTGATTTGACCAGATTTGACTTGTTTTGACCAAAATAAATTTGTATTTGACTTGGTTTGACCAATTTTGACTTATTAGAAATATTGTGAAACTAATTTTCAAAGATTCTAAATCGATTCTGCACTTATGTAACTGATTATGCCCCTAAGCAATTGCATTTTGACTAGGATTTGACCATAGTTGACTTGTGGTTAACTTTAACAATAGTGACTACTCAAATTTTGATTTCATTCCCAAAAATAGATTTCTAATGGTCGACCGAGCCTATGGTGCTGATTTTGCGCATTTCCATTGAGTTTTAAAATTAGGTCCCAAATAGGTCAAAAAGTATGAAGAGGTTGAAAATTACCTTCTTACCATTTCATTTTCACTTTTGACTTTTGGAGTTCTCGTGGGCCCTCTATGAGAAAAAAAATGATTCCTACACAGAGCCACTGATTTGATTTTTTCAGGCATTATCGACAACCACAGTACTATTTTCCACCAGTTAGTTGACCTATCGATCTAAGTTTTTCCAAATTTGATCACTTTTTTCCATGTTTTTCATTGTTTTCATTTTTTTGTATGGTATAAATTTTCATATGCAATAGTGTTTTGGTTAGTAAAAAAAATTGTTGGGTCTTGAGTTCTTTCATATGAAAATTTCTTGTTTTGTATCCCTCCTATTCTTATTTCACATGAAATTATCTTGGTTGTGTCCTTTTCTTAGTAAACCTTGTTTTGTTTTGTATCCCAATAAATTTTCCTACAAAGCCATGATTTTTTTCGTATAAAAAACTACTTGGATTTGAAAAAAAGTACATTTTTGTATGGGCAACAATGATGCTTTTTCATGATTTTCCTTAATCGATTTGGTCATTTTGCATGTCGATTTTGTCTTGATGCCTAATTGTTCTGATTACTAGAAAAAATAGGTTTTGAAGGGGACCTAAAACCCTTTACACAACCATAAGAAGAAGATCGAAAGAAGACAACACAACAAAAAGAGGCTACAAAAATGAGCTTCCCACAGAAGGGATACAAGGGAAAAAAAGAAAAATACAACAATAAAAAAACTAGCCCTAAAGACAAAAAAACCAGCGTGGGACCCAGTCTAAATGACAAAGTACATGATCCTAACTTTTTCATCCAGAGTCTTATCCATTTTTGCTTGGATATTGTCCATCCTTCCGATGGCCCACTTCAGTTCTTCAACATTTTGCTTCATAGAAGGAGACCTCTTCCTGGCACTCGTATGGGTTCTAGAATTGGGCACACCAGTGGCCTCCGAAGAGTCATTCTTGTGTTCACTTTCTTCCTCAGGTCCATTGTCCAACATATTGACTAGGGCTTTGAGATTTATGCTAGATGCTTTCATGATATCCTTACTATGTTGTAGGATGTCAATGATGGTACTCTTCACGTTGTCCATTCTTTTTTGAATATCAAAAGTAGAATAATTAGGGTTAGTATTACCCTCATTGAGATAGGTATCCACTTTCTCCTGAAGGCTAGCATTCTTTTCCTCAAGTTTCCTGCATTTAAGACTGATGCTTTTAATCTGGTGGAAGCACCACTTATTGAATCTAAAAGAGTATAAGGCTTTAGCTTTGGCATTCTGTAGGGCCCCGATGGTGACTTCTTCTTTGTCATCAAAGTCCTCAAAGATCATCTTAATAAAGGACTCTGATTTGTTAGGAATAAGGTGTCTCAACCTTGGATAATTCCTATTCTTATTATTTGTTTTGTAAATGTATTTTTTGCAAATAATGTAATTAAGTGTGAGTGTACATGTCTAGTTGGCATGTTGATGTGTCACTCCACTTGATGTGTCGACATCTTGTGCGTAAGGAGATCATGACTGAAATGGTCATGATAGATTCCTATGATGTGTAAGAACTATTTAAGGAATGTGCTATGACAGGTGTCAGAGCATCGTATGACTTGGGCCTATTTGGGCGCCCAAGAAGAAGTGGTTGGTGTGTGTAAGAGAATATGCCAAAAATAGGTTGGTATGACAAATTCTCTTACACTTCTCTTGTGACCATTATTTTTGGCAGATTCTATGACAAGTTATCATAGTTTATTCTAGGGATGGATGTCTATTCTTGGGATTACATGTAACAACTGTGTACATGTGGCTTTGTGCATGGGTCTTGGTGGTTGTGCCTATTTTTGGGTCCAGAGGAGTCTATATATATGATGTTGCTCCTATGGGAGAGATAAAACAAAAATTTAAGTCTTGTTGGCTTTGTCTCTCATTTCCTGAAAGAACTTGCATTGCAAGTGTATTGTAATCTTTGTGTTGAAGATAATACATTGTGCAGGTTTTGGAGTGCTGGGGTTTTTTTCCGAAAGGCTTTCCCTAGGGTATATCATTGTGTCATTCTCTATTTTTCTATATGCATTGTATGTGGTTGCAATATCTTTGTTAAAGTAGTTAACGAATCTGAAATTGTAAGGATTTATAATAATTTGCACAATACTCTCCTATAGAGATTAGTGTAGGAAGTTGTTTCCGCACCTGAGTTTCCTTACAAGTGGTATCAGAGCTTGATCAACTTTTGATCCTAGTTGTTGGGTAGGGTTTTTTGATCTAATCTCAAGTTGAGTGGGAGTTTTTTGTAGAGCATTCTAAATCTTATTTGCAGATTGAGATGGCAAGTTCATCATATGGAAGAATGGAGGTGGAGAAATTTAATGGCACTAATTTCGAGTTGTGGAAACTCAAGATGGAAGAAATGTTGGAAGATTGTGACCTATGGGAAATGACTTCAAGTGCTACAAGACCAGCAACTATAGCTCAAGCAGATTGGGATATCAAAGACTATAAAGCTAAGGGTCTCATAAGACTCTGTTTAACCGATGCAGTCCTTCTGAATGTTCTAGATGAGAAAACCACAAATAGTTTGTGGGAAAGACTTGCGGCCATGTATCAGGCCAAATCTCTGGTGAACAAGTTGTTCCTGAGGAAGAAGTTGTACTCTCTATGAATGGAGGAAGGTGGATCCTTAACGGATCATTTAAATGCATTTAATCTGCTAGCTGCACAATTGACATCAGCTAGTGTCAAGTTAGAGGAGGAGGATCATTGCTACACACTTTTGTGTTCTTTACCGGATTCATGGGACCATCTTGTGATGGCTCTCGGAAGAAATTTAGTCACCTTCAAAATGGATGATGTGGTGTCTTCGCTGCTATCAGAGGAGATGCAGAGAAAGGCTTCCGTTTCGGAAAAAGAAGCCCTTGCTGTTCGTGGGAGATCCACTGAAAGAGGGAAGAAAAATGACAATAAGTTTGACAATAAGGGTAGATCCAAATCCCATGGGAAGTCAAAGAATTCCAATAAGTCCAAGGAAAAATGTTGGAACTGTGATAAATCTGGGCACTTCCATAAAGACTGCAAAGAGCCGAAGAAGAAGAAGAAAGGTTCAGATTTAGCTTCAGAAAGATCTCAAGAAGATGGTGATGCATTCATTGTAGCTTTGGCAGCCCATGCATCTAATGATGTGTGGTTGGTTGACTTGGGTGCATCTTTTCACATGACCTCTCATCGAAACTGGTTCTCAAAATATGAAGAGTTCGATGGTGGAAAGGTGTACTTGGGTGATGATTCTCACCTAAAGATAGTTGGACGCGGACGGGTCACTATCAAATTTCTTGATGGACGAGTAAAGGGAATCAATGGAGTTATGCAAATTTTGAGTTTGGCACGAAACCTATTATCTGTAAGTATGCTGAATGATGTAGGTGTGCAAGTTATTTTTTCAAAAGAAGGATGCAAGATGAAAAGAAGATCGATAGTGCTTGCAAGGGGTACTAGGAGAGGTACCTTATTTCAGCTAGACGCATGTATTCCTCTATGTAATAGTTCTTCATCCTCACCATCTGAATAAGCAGTGAAGAAGTCTGTGGCTATTGGTTCTAATGGTAGTACAAATACTTTGGAAGGTAAGCTTCCTACAGAAAAGACAATGTTGTGGCATATGAGATTTGGCCACATTGGTGAAAAGGGTCTCAGAACCCTAAAAAATAAAAATCTCGTGGAGGGGTTAAATGATTACAATCTTGAGTTTGACTTCTATGAACACTATGTCTATGGTAAATAAAATCGTGTTTAGTTTTACTCTAGTTCTCACAAATCTTCTGATGTTTTGGATCTTATTCATTCTGATGTATTTGGTCCTGTAAAAGTTCCTTCAATCTCCAAGTCTATATTTTTTGTATCTTTCATAGATGATTATAGTAGAAGGATGTGGATTTATTTCCTTAAAAGTAAGACACAATTCTTTATTTGGTTCAAGGAATTTAAAGCTCTCGTAGAGAATCAGACTAGTAAGAAGATTAAGTGTGTGAGAACTGATAATGGTGGCGAGTTTTGCTCAGCAGAGTTTGAACAGTTCTGTAAAGAACAAGGTATCAAGAGGCATAAGAAAACTCCTTATACCCCACAGAAAAATGGAGTTGCAGAGAGAATGAACAGGACAATGATGGAGAAGGCTAGGAGTATGCTTAGTGGAGCTAGTTTAGAACAAAGGTTTTGGGCTGAAGCTGTGGCCACTACTTGCTATCTGGTTAATAGATCTCCTACATCAGCCCTTGTTGGTAAGACACCCATGGAGGTGTGGTCTAGTAAGAAGCCTTCAATTAGACATCTTCATGTTTTTGGTTGTGAAGCTTATGCACATGTTCCAAAGGAGAAAAGATCTAAGTTGGAAAAAAAAGCCGTTAAATGTATTTTCATCGGATATAGTGCTGGTGTGAAAGGATACAAGCTTTGGAATCCTGTGACTAGTAAGGTGTTGTATAGTAGAAATGTTATTTTCAGAGAGCTAACATCTTCTCCTATTGTGCTACAACCAGATGAAAAAGAAAAGGAAAAAGATGTTGTTCAGTTGCCTCCTACCCCTGAGAAGACTGAATAGAGAGACCATGTTGGGTCTAATGATGAGGAGAGCTCTAGCAGCTCTGATAGTTTGGAAGAAGAGGAAGAACAACCTCAACTTCAGCCCTTGAGGAGATCCATGAGAGAAAGAAAGAAACTAGAAAGGTTTGGTTATTCTATGTTAGATTCTAGTTGTGCCTTTGCTTTGATTACTAACACTGATGAGCCTAGATCTGTGAAAGAGGCTTTGGGCATGGAAGATGTAGGTTCCTGGATTGAGGCTATGGATGATGAGATGGCTTCATTGGAGAAAAACAAAACTTGGGACCTTGTACCTTTGCCTAAAGGGAGAAAATCTGTTGGTTGTAAATGGGTGTTCAAGAAGAAATTCTGTGTAGATGGCAGTGTTGAAAGGTATAAAGCTAGATTGGTTGCAAAGGGGTATTCACAGGTAGAGGGAATAGATTATGGTGAAATATTCTCTCCTGTTGCAAAGTTGACATCCATTAGATTTCTGTTATCTCTTGCTGCATCATATGATTTAGAGATAGAACAGATGGATGTGAAGATAGCTTTCCTTCATGGTGATTTGGAGGAAGAGATTTATATGTCACAGCTTGAGCACTACATTGTTAAAGGTAAAGAATCTATAGTTTGCAGATTAAAGAAATCTCTATATGGTTTGAAGCAATCTCCTAGGATGTGGTACCTTAAGTTTGATGCCTTTGTGTTGTCAATTGGATTTGTAAGATCAAAATTAGATCATTGTGTTTATTTCAGAGTTGAAAATGATCGCCTTCTTATTGTTGCATTATATGTTGATGATATGTTGTTGTTTGTGAAGGGTAAGGGTATGATTTCTGATTTTAAATCTCAGTTGTCAGCATAGTTTGAGATGAAAGATCTTGGGGCAGCTAGGTACATCTTGGGTATGGAAATCAATAGAGATAGGTCTAACAGAAAACTTTGGTTGAGTTAGAGTAAGTATGTGAAGTCTGTGTTGGACAAGTTCAACATGGCAGATTGTAGACCACTATGTGTTCCTATTTCTGTGGGAACAAAGTTATCTGTAGATGATTGTCCAAAATCTCCTAGTGAGGTGGAGGACATGAGTAGAGTACCTTATGCTAGTGCAGTTGGCAATCTTATGTACACTATGGTCTGTACTAGACCAGACATTGCCCAAGCAGTGGGAGTCCTGAGTCGATTTATGGCTAACCCTAGATGGGTACATTGGGATGTAGTTAAGCGAATATTCAAATATTTGAGGGGTACATCAGATTACTCCATATGTTATCATGGTAACTCTTCTGGATCTCCGCATTCAGTTTGTATTCATGGGTTTGTGGATTCAGATTGGGCAGGTGATATTGATAGTAGGAGATCCACCAGTGCTTATGTGTTCACTATGTTTGGTGGTGCCATTAGTTGGATGAGTAAGCGACAACCTGTGGTTGCTTTGTTCACCACAGAAGCTGAGTACATGGCTGCTACTCATGCTTGTAAGAAAGCCATTTGGCTTAGAAGATTGTGTTCTGATGTTGGTGTTGATGCAGAATAGATTACTATTTGGTGTGACAGTCAGAGTGCTATTTGCCTTGCAAAGAATCCAACTTTCCATGCCAGAATGAAGCACATTGATGTGCAGTTTCACTTTGTGAGAGATATGGTGGAAGATGGAAAGGTAAATTTGGAGAAGGTAGATATTGTGAAGAATGTTGCAGATGCATTAATGAAACTAGTGGGCACTGAGAAGTTCAGATGGTGTTTGGAGTCTATGGGCCTTTTGGCCTATAGTGGTTAAAGTTCCTGTTATGTTCTTGTTGCTCTTACAAGGTGTTTGAAAAGTGGGAGAATGTTAGGAATAAGGTGTCTCAACCTTGGATAATTCCCATTCTTATTATTTGTTTTGTAAATGTAGTTTTTGCAAATAATGTAATTAAGTGTGAGTGTACATGTCTAGTTGGCATGTTGATGTGTCACTCCACTTGATGTGTCGGCATCTTGTGCGTGAGGAGATCATGACTGAAATGGTCATGAAAGATTCCTATGATGCGTAAGAACTATTTAAGGAATGTGCTATGACAGATGTAAGAGCATCTTATGACTTGGGCCTATTTGGGCACCCAAGAAGAAGTGGTTGGTGTGTGTAAGAGAATATGCCAAAAATAGGTTGGTATGACAGATTCTCTTACACTTCTCTTGTGACTGTTATTTTTGGCATATTCTATGACAAGTTATCATAGTCTATTCTAGGGATGGATGCCTATTCTTGGGATTGCATGTAACAACTGTGTACATGTGGCTTTGTGCATGGGTCTTGGTGGTTGTGCCTATTTTTGGGTCCAGATGAGTCTATATATATGATGTTGCTCCTATGGGAGAGATCTAACAAAAATTTAAGTCTTGTTGGCTTTTTCTCTCATTTCCTGAAAGAACTTGCATTGCAAGTGTATTGTAATCTTTGTGTTGAAGATAATACATTGTGCAGGTTTTGGAGTGCTGGGGTTTTTTACCGAAAGGTTTTCCCCAGGGTATATCATTGTGTCATTCTCTATTTTTTTGTATGCATTGTATGTGGTTGTAATATCTTTGTTAAATTAGTTAACGAATCTGAAATTGTAAGGATTTATAAGAATTTGCACAATACTCTCCTATAGAGATTAGCGTAGGAAGCTATTTTTGCACTTGAGTTTCCTTACATGATTCTCCTTTCACTGGAATCCTCACTGCCAGAATGAATGTTCTCCTGGGAATCTTGGGAAACAAGAACATCATGCCTCATACCAGCAACAAAGTCATCAATATTGGGAACCTCCTCTTTTTGGAAATCTTTGTCAGCTTTATGCTTTTATACATATTGGATAGCAGTATCCACCAAATCTTCTAGGCTACAAGATTTATGAGCCATGGCTTCTTCAAAATTTAAAATTTTTGTAGACTTACCTTCCAAATTGACCATGTCCTCCATATCCTTGCCACCCAAATCCTCCTTATCAGTATTTTTAGATGCAGAGTCAATCTCCCTATTTTGGGAGGCATTAATATTCTTCTAGTGGGAGCCATTGTTAATTTTATCTGTAGTATCAACCTCTGTCTTGATTTTTGATATCATACTATATTTTTATATGTTGAATGCTACTAATTATGTTTAGTTTTCTTTGATACTAATGCCTTTATTTTATTTTTTTTGGTATAGACCCAATTCAATCACATCTTCTTTTGGTGTCAACAACCATATACCATGAGTATTATCACATAGTTGTTTAATGCGGACAAGATAATGATTGGACAACTTGGATTGAGATGCCTGCTAGATATACCTAGCATTCACGTTAATCATGGTTTAATTACTAATTTGGTTGAGAACTTTGATAGTGAACATAACACCTTCCATATTATGACCACTACACTCATAGTCAATCTTGAGGATGTGTATCACATTTTGAGGATCCCAGTGAGTGGAATATAGGTATACTATGATCAAGCATCTTCACTTGGCATAGTGGCACTACCGAGAGTGTTTGCAGCTCTATATAAAGGCACTCAATATGTTACATGGGATCACATGGAGAGACATTATCCCCCACTTCCATCTATTATAGTCAGGTTGATTGGTGAAATATTGGTGACCAATTGTAGTGTGTAGGGTTTCTTATGTGGCTGGGGTCATATATTGGAGGACATGATCAAAGAGCCTCAACGATTTGCATGGGGTTCTTGTCTATTAGCACACCTATATAGAGACATGCATGAAGTTTTATATAGGTGTAGATGAAGTATGTCACTCAGTGTCTTAGTACTATAGATTTGGTCCTAGGAACATATCCTAGTCACTCAACTGATTGTAGATACGGCTCGACCGCCACATCTTCCTTTCATTGCTGATTATATAGGAGTGCTTCGTCAGCCCCACTTTGGGAAGACTGATTATTGGTGCCACATATTAATAAAATATAAGACATTATTGATCAAATACAAAGTAAGGGTTAGATCAGATCCATAATATAAACCATCATGATTTGGGTAAATCCCTTAATTAAGATCAATAATTAAATATATAATCATAATCATATATGAAATCATAAGTGAACAATAAATGTAAATTAGAATCATAACATATAAAGAACCTAATCGTTAAGGAGGTCTTGAAATCATATTAAATAATATTTATATATCAATTAAGACATAAGCATCAAAGTATCATAATTAAATAATTTATCCAAGGGTAATCATAATCATTGATAAGGAGTTCCTCACATAGTAAAAAAATAGATCTATCAAGTGACCACATGATATCAAGGTCCTAAAATATCATGGATGCATAAGAAGAGATGAATGCTCATGAAGGATTATACCTTAAAATACTTATCATTGTCAAAAATAAAATGTAAAGTTATTATAGTTGAAATAGAATGGATTACACTAACACCTTAGGAAGACTGATACTTTTATATGCAACAACTAGAGCATAAAAGTCCCTAGAACATCCCCAAACTTCAAACAAGCATATCAAAACATGTTAGGATTTGAGGGGTATTAAATTATCTTTCTTACTTGTATTTTCCTCCTTTCTAGGTTACACAAGATGTGTTGCATCATTTGATGTTCTATTTGTTGTTTTTGGTCCCTTTTTAACATATATAATGTTCAACCCTTCTTGTAGGAATTCTAATTGAGGTGGAATTGAGATGGCATCTTACATAGTTATGGGCATTTTGGTATTCTTCATCTAGTCTATAATATTGAAATGGATGTTTTTTGGCTTGATGAGACCCTTAGCAAAAATGAGGTCTAATTTTTGTAATGGGGTAGCTTGAGGCTCTTTTGGATTCTTTCCACTCTTATGCATATTATAATTTTCTAATGGGTCAACAAAATCATGTTGTATGCCTGCTAATATAATAGGTGTAGCTTCCTCTGATTTTGAAGCTTGATTGGATGGAGAAGGTGAAACACTCTCCATTTATCTTCTTTTTCTCCTAGTGTTATGAGTTATGCCATCATTGCTCTTGTGGTTGACACCACAAAAATCATCTTATTGCCAATTCATCAGAAAAGAATCCTCTTAGTGTTGGGATTGAAATTTAGCATTTTACTGATTTGTATCATATTGATTTCATGATGTTGTTGGTTCCTCTTAAATGGTTAGAGCTTGAGAAAACTCTTCCCTTTGGAAGGTACACTAATCATAAGAAATGTTGCAAGTAGCACAACCTTCTTTTCCTTAACCAATATTGTTCTAGGAAATAAGTGTCCTCACTATATTTATATTTGTAGGGGTGGCATTATTTAAGAGACTAATTTGGTTCCATGAACCTTGTCCTTGATTTAGTGGCCTATTGCATGAAGAATTTTAAGTGTGAGGATGATAAGCCCTACTAATTTGAGCTTGTTTCCTCTCTAGATTCACTACCTTTTCCCCAATGGTCCAAATTTGATGGCCAACATCTTGTTTCTTGTTCTACAACCTTAGATTAAAATCATGTTTGATGGTTTTTTGTTCTTGCATCATACTTTGCATCACAATTTTGATCTTCTCTAACTCTTTAAAAGATGTAGAAGTTGGTGGAGAAGAAATAAGAGTTTGACTTGTAGTTGTAGTAGGAATAGGAGCCACTATAGGTTGATGTATAGGAATTTGTGGAAATAAAGGCATTTGTGGCCTTGGAGCTAATTTTCCTACTTGAATTAGGTAGTTTTATGCCCTTATAGCTACCTTACATGTAACTGGTAAAGTATCTCCACCCATTTTCTATAATGTAGTAGAAATATTACTATTGAAAGCTCTAAGATAATGCAAAAAATAATTACTAGGAGAAGGCTTCACTGAAGCAAGAATTCTATGTCATTTATTTTAAGATCTATAGTTAAAATATATCATGTACTCATCAGGTTCTCTATTGATTATAGTTAACTAGTCTAAAAGTGATAGATGATCACTTTTATCCTAAAAATGCTTGTATAGCCTTTCACCTAACTCATCCCAATTATAGATAGAGTTATGTGATAATCCTCTATACCACTGCAAGGATTTTCCTTTTAGTGATGAAGTTATAAAAAGTCTAATAGAAACATCATCCTTTATAATATCATGAATATTACATATATTTGAAACTTCTTGTATGTTTTCTATTGGGGAAAAAGAAGTTCCACTAGTGAATTCTGGTAAAATATTCAATCAAGGTACTAGTATATCATGTCTTTGAGCCAAAATAAGAGGGATACGACTGTTAAAGGTAGGAAAAACATGATTACTAGGGACAACCATATGAAATAATAGTATATTCAATTCAGAAGATGGTATTATATGTAGTGTTCTTAACACAAGAGGGTTAGAAAGAGATCTAGATGGCGTAGGTGTTGCTTCTAAACCACTAATTGGTGATAAAGAAAGTTTCTTTCTTCTTCTTTTAGAACTTGAAAATGAGAGGTAAACAAAATAAAAATTACCTCTAGAAGATGCCCTTGTTTGAATTCTAGACATGGCTTGTAGAAATATAGTATGAGAACCAATATGTAGTGATGGAGTCACTAATTACTTAAATTTGAGTCACTTTAAGGATAAAATGGTAAGAGAAGTAATATATCCTTAGCGTAGAAGTTGAAGTCCTTTGTTTGATTAACAAACCAATAAACTTATTTTGTAAGATTGAATGTAGTCCCACTAGGCTCGGGAAAAATTGTTGTCAAAATTTTTTTCACCCCTTCTTAGGTGAGTTTTAATGACCTAAGAAAACATGTGAAACATGGAAACAACCTCCAAGTGTGGGACTTCAAGTGTGATGTTGAGTCTCTAGAGAATGTCAGCTTCCTTCACATACAGGATGCACCTAAAAACTAAGCTTTTGATGGAAAAGAGAGAAGGATATGCTAAAAGGAAAAAGGGGTGATACACCAAGATTGAATATTTGATACACCTATGGCTTTCCTTAAACCTTAATAGAAATACCAATGTAAAACTACTTCCTAAATTTGATCAACTCCTAGAACAATATTAAAGTTAGGACTCAAAAATACTCTATAAGGAACCTAAATATCCACAAGTGTAACCAATCAAGAAAATTAACACAATCATGTAACAAGGAAAATGATGAAATACATCCAAATAATGAGGTAAAGATTACACAAGATATTTGGATTTTAAATAGGTAAAAAATAATAATTTATTAAAGCAAGGCAATGATAATTATAATTATAGAGAGAGAGAGAGAGAGAGAGAGAGAGAGAGAGAGAGAGAGAGAGAGAGAGAGCCAAATGTGTATACATAAAAGTATAAAAGGATATAGATAAAACAAACATAGAAAGAAAATCCATCTACAACCTTTATAAATAACTATGGCACCAAAATGTCTTCATGTTTAGATAACAAATCCAAATATGGAGTTATGGGAGTTTATATGTTGTAGAATGATCAAGAAGGTGGTTGAAAAGAAGATAACATTTATATCATCCTTTGTCATCACAAAAAACCAAACCCTAGTTGGTAAAAAACCTCTTCGATGAATGAACATCGTCGCTTTTGGCCCAAACTACATTAATTCATTTGATAATCCTTTTTACTAACCTTCTAATCATAAAAAAATAGATCCAGACCTATTTGCAAGCCAAAAAATAGTCAAACAACCATAACCATGTGAAATAGCTACAGGCCCCTTGGATGCTTTACTTTAAACTCCTTTCATCATTTTATGGGTGGCTAGGAATGGGCACATTGCTCCCTTTGTGAAATGGAAAAATCCATTAGTTTTTAAAATCTGTGGACTCTAGGACACATATCCTCTTCCTTACCTTCATCATTTCTCAACTATAAGACTTTGACCAAAATGGTATTCTGCTAAATGGTGAAAGGCCTTTGAGATAAACCACCTTCATCATTTCATAGATGTTTGATTTTAAGGGAGAAAAACCCTTTGTGAAATTGAAAAGATAATTAGTAAGTCAGTATAAATAAGGGGACATTGACGGGTCACCTTAAGTGATCGTGACAAGTAAAAATTGGCCCTAAACATAATAAAGTTCATGCCTATTTGAAAGCCAAGGGGTTTATGTAGGTTTTTAGGACTTAGAATATTTTTTGAAGGGTTTCTAAACCTTTTTTCTTAATTTTAATCCCTAACATTGTGTAATATGAACCATGTGATGGAAATTCATCTGAGGATCTGATGGTGACATAAATTCAACACATGTACTTCAACTTAAGGATATTTATTTATACAATTTATTATGTATATTTGATCGTGAAACAATTTTATGTTTCACTCACACATGTAAGTTGTATTTTGAAGGTATATATGGATCTCTCTCTCTTTTATATCGAATCAATGCAAGGAAAAAAATCATTAAAGAATGGTAGTCTATAGATAGTTGATAAAATTATTGCTAGTACTCATCTATAACTCTATGTGAATACACTTAATTCATCACTATTTATAGATATGCAACTACATAAACAAATAGATCTATAAATTTGACAAGTCTTATAAGCATAATAAACAACAGATATACAAAAAACAATTAAGGTGAACAATTGCAAGACAACAAGAAATCAATACTAAACATCAAAATTTGAACTCTTTGAAGCAACCTTTGAATTTTTCTTGGAATACATGGTGTTGTTTTTTTGTTGCTGAAGAATTTAAAGCCTGATATACTCTAGGAAATAATTATTCTTATGTTTTTTTAAAACCCCTTAGAATTGACAAAAAAGAGAGAAACTCAAGCAAGACTGTTGGATTACTAAGAGGGGGGATGATTCAGTAATCAGTGATTCATTAAACCTTAAAAACTTTAACTCTGAATCAATTCGGTAAGACAAACTTCAATAGCAACTAACCTATTAACTTTTTCAATTATCAACTATAAGCATTTATAAAATAACATGCACGATAAACATTCAACACATTTGACACTAGTATTTAATGTGGAAACCCAATTTGGGAAAAACCCACTGTGGAGATTGTCACCCACCAATAAAAAATACTCTTCTGAAGTATACTCGGTTAAGAGTTAATCATCTTAAATATTACAATGCACATTGTTAAATGTGACCCTATTAGGGGATTTACTTCAGATCTATTAGGATCTTCACCTTGTTAGGAGTGGCCCAGTTAAAGGGCTTTAAACACTCTTCTAGAATGTCACCTCTCTCAAGGATTTACAATAAGACTGTTAAGTCCACTTGGTTAAGATATTTTCCTACTACAAATGTTAAAAAGAAACAATATAAAATTTTATTTGTAAATATACATCTAATTCTTTCTTAGTCAGATCTTTTGTCCTATCTTTGTCTTCACTCATTTCCTTCACGATTCACAAGCCTCAACACTTCATCAATCTCTGCTATAGACTTAGATTCCACCTTTTTCTTCTTCACTACATCACTCAATTACACATCCACACACAACTAGCCATCTTGATTTTCATTCAATTTCCTCCTTTATATAGACTCTATTTTTCCTCTTAATCTCCTTGATTAGGTTTTCCTCCATTTATTCTAAATCCTAATATCATCCTCTTGAATTGATTCAATGAACTTGGCACTTAGTAAAATGTTTTATCATCACCTCAGAACTTGAACTTTTCTTAGAACTTGTACCTTCACTTTTTTCACTTAAATCTTTACCATAGATCATCATGTTGAATTTTCGTGATCGTAAATCTCTTTAACTAGCTCTTATTCATCCTTAGAATCTTCTAGATCACTATGGCTCTTCATTAAATGTCATTATGATCCTTGTATTTATTTTTTTTCCTTTCTGAGTACCCTTCCTTTTCCTTTAATTGAAATTCTATTTTATTTTCTTGGTAACTAACTACTTAGACTTGGTGTCTTGGATTCCTTTTTCTTAATAAAAAATTACATTCTTTTTACCCAATGACTTCTTCCTACTCGGTAACTAAACTATTTTCTTTATGGACTTGTCCAATCTCCTTTACCAACTTGATATATTCAAATTTAAAGTATAAAACTACTAAATCATTATTACCTTATCATTGTCTGACCTGTATTAGCTACCCAATTAAGTTCTTCAACTTCACTAACTTTTCACTTCCTCTATTTCCTTAACTCACTCAACTTATATCATACTCCTAATTATAAGGAAACTCAATATAAACCAGAAATCAATTTCTTAACAATAATAAAAAAAAAAACTGACCTATTCCTTCTACAATCCTGTATACCTATGATCTCGGTCTTCATCATCATCACCATTAGGTGGGGTTAACAATCTCCCTTAACGATCTCCCTCTTTGGCATTGATGGAAACACTATCAATTGATGATGTAAATACTCTGATATCTTATTCTATTAGTTTTTCCCTTTGAAATTTATCATCTTTCTTTTCTTCTGATCATCAACTCTCCATCTTCTCCCTCTTTGTGTTCATCAACAATCTTCATTTCTTTGTTATCATTAATAGTTTATTCTCCCTCTTTGAAAAAAATGCCAAAGATACATACTCCTAAAAACTTCATTCAGATAGTGAATCATACTGAGCATTTATTGACATTTCATTGCATACATAATCATTTTTCACAACTTGAGGCATCACCTAAAGAGTGAACACTAGCATCAACTCACAAAATATATATTCTAATGAATCCTTGAGTTGATGTAGCATGCATCTTTCTTTAGTGAATATTAGATAGTGGAAGGACCCCTAATTTACCTCTTAGATACTCAAAAGCATCCTTCAGTAGTGGCTTGGTGAATATGTCTGCTATCTTCTCCTTTGAATTCACATACTCCAATATCGCATGCTTGACTTGAACTTCTTCTTTCAAGTAATGATATTTGATAGAAATGTGCCTGGTCTTAGAATGAAACACCAGGTTCTTTGATATGTTCATAGAACTTGTAATATCATAGTAAATAGTAACTAGATTAGTAATCTCCTCTTGCATACCTTTAAGTAGTTGTTTGATCCATACAATATTTTCACAATTCATAGCTTCTACTACATACTCAGCCTCGATTGTAGATTGTGATATATAACTTTATTTCTTACTTAGCCATGTCACTAATCTTTCTCCTAAAAAGAAAGATCTTCCACTTTTACTTTTCCTATCATTAATGTTTCCATCCCAATTAGCATTAGTGTAAACCTTTAGATCAAAATTTCCTCCTTTCTTGTATAGTAGATTGAAGTCTTCAGTACCTTTTAGATTTCTAAATATTATTTTGACTATAGACATGTGTGATTCCTTTGGATTAGAAGAAAATATTGCAACAATACCTACTGCATGATAAATATTAGGTCTTCTAAGTGCAACATATTGTAGCCTACCAATCATTGATGGGTAGATTATTTCATTCACTTCCTTTGGATCATCTTCTTTTGATAATTTGAAACTAGTAGCCATCGGTGTTCTAAACGGTCTTGATTCCTCCATACTGAATGTCTTTAGGATCTCCTTGATGTACTTTGACTATTTGATGTAGATCCCATCTTTGACTTGTTGAAACTATAGTCTAATAAAGAATTTTATTTCTCCTATCATGGACATCTCAAATTCCTGTCTCATCTCCTCAACAAAATATTTGCATAATGTGTTATTTCCTCCAAAAATAATGTAATCAAAAAATATTTCAGAAATCAAAATCCTATCATTACTATCACATTTCTAATACACATTGTTGTTGTCACCTGTTCTTTGAAATCCAATCTTGATTAAATATGAATGTAACCTTTCATACCATGCTTGGGGTGCTTGTTTCAAACCATACAGCTTCTTGTCTAGTTTACATACCATGTCCTTGTTAGTATTCTCAACAAAGACTTCAAGTTGTTCAATATAGACTTCTTCTTCAAGAAAACCATTAAGAAATGTAGACTTAACATCCATTTGATAAACTTTAAATCCTTTATAAGCTATATATGCTAGTAGAATTCTAACTCCCTCTAATCTAGAAACATGTGCAAAAGTCTCACCATAATCAATACCTTCTTCTTGTGCATACCCTTTGCAAACCAATATAGCTTTGTTTGTGATTACATCTCCATATTCATTCAATTTTTTTTCTAAAAATCCACTTAGTACCAATAACATTTTAAACTTTATTACAAGACATAATAACCCTAGACAAAATAACCCAGCCATAATAACCTGAGGAAAAAATAATCCAATCCAAAATAACCCACAGTCAAAATAACCCATGGACAAAATAACCCCATAAGATTATAGAGAAAGGAAAACAAAATTTATAAATTACAAGTATATTTCTAAAAAAAATTTATTCAAATTTTCAATTAAAGTGTCAAATTATGAGCAATGCCTCTTATATAATCTTAAATATTATTATTGTCATAACCATCAACTAGTATTTTTAGTCTTTCTTTGAGTTCACTATATTTTTTCCTTCTTGGTTGTGTAGTGTGTCCAACCATATATTTCTCTATTTTATTCTCTTGGTGACCCTATTCTTTTTTCATTGCTTTGATGAATTTCTAGATTGAGCTATGCAATGATTGAAGCAATTCACTAAATCCTTTATGTCATCCCTCAATAGAATTATTGGTTTTGGGAAGATCATCTTGAATAGCTGAATAGTAGTTCCACATTGTGATTGGAAACTTGGGTGACCAGCTGTTGCCTCTTCTAGTTAGTCTTCCAATCCACATGTCTTCAAAATAATCAATTATGGGTTGCAATGTCTCCTCATGTTCTATATAATAAGGAGATTGTAGAAGTGTTTCAAATGCATTGATTGCATAGGCACAAAAGATAATGCAACAAGTTTTTTGATCTCAAATGAAAATACTTCATCAACACTGTAACATGTTTGTAGACCTTCTTCTTGAGATTTCCTCCACAAGCACTGAGAGAAATGGAAAAGGCATCCTCAAATAGTGACATTTGGAAAAATTTCAGAAATAGCTCCCTTGAAACCTAATTCAAAATCAATAAATATAGTTTTTGGGTTTAGATCAGGTTGCAATTGTTTTAATTTTACAAGCACTTGTGTATAAGTGGATCTTGTTTTGTTGGTCATAAGAATATAGATGAGTGGAAATATTGCATCATTTTTCAATCCATGAATTGTGTACAACTGCTAAAAAATACTTGGTACTATTTTAAATGTACCATCACTAAACCAATGTTTAAAAAACCCCTAGAAAACTTTATTATAATGTTTAAAAAATTATATTAAAAAATAATTTTTTTTATGAATTTTGATTTCTCTTTTTCTTATCACTCTGCACACTCTTAATTCTTCTCCCCTTCTTCCTTTACTTCTCTAAGCTCTTAATTCTGCCACTTTATATATCCTCTTAATGCCTCTTCATAATGCTTTTTGACTTGTATCTTTTCATAGTAACTCTGATTTATCTTATTCCCACGAATTTGTCTTTATTTCTATAATTATTTACCATTTTATAAGTTATTTAAGCATATTAAAGATGTTTTTAAGGCTATTTTAGGGGTATATAATGGATATATGGTCTAAAAATGACCTAAATATCCTCTATGGTGCCTCACAATCCCTTTTTTAGCATACTAACTTGATCTAAAATGACCATGGGTTATTTTGTCCATGGGTTATTTTGACCATGGGTTATTGTGACCCTAGGTTATTGTGTCCTTGGATTATTATGGCGAGGTTATTGTGTTTAGGGTTATTTTGGCTAGGTTATTATGTTCGATTACCGGTCTTGGTACCAAAGTCAATGTGTTGTTCTATTCAATTTTCTCTATCTCTTCTTTCATAGCTTTAACCCAATCTTCATTCTGCAATGCATCCTTTACTATTCTTGGCTCAAATCCAAAAAGTAAAAATGTATTATTTCTTAACTTGCTTCTTGTCATAACTCTATCATTATTGTCTCTAATAATATTTCTTGGCAAAAGGTGTCTTCTCACATACTTTTCTAGAACATGGTCAATAGGATATGGAAGTTCTTCATTTTTAGCATTTAGTGGTGGCTCTCTTTGTTCAGCTTCCTACTTGGTTTGTACTATAGGTAAAGTATCAGGAACTTCAGGTTGAACATATAAAAATCTTTGATAGCCCTCAGATTCCTTTTTTGTTGTCTTCATCATTTTTATCTTCAAATTCATCAATCCTTACATTTGCACATTCTACAATTTTGTTAGTAGAGTTGTTTAACGCCCCGCCAGGGAACCCAAGAGAAGTTAACCTATAACTTGCTACTAAGTTTGGTGAACATTTTTTTTTTTAAAGTTAACATACATGATACATAACAGTGTGGAAGCAATTACCATTTACTCACATGAACAACATTCAACCTAGATTACAAAACTTGAGGGTCCCATGACGTAGAATTACTTAAGAACAAATAAAACAACTAAAGAAGATAACAAAAGATTCCATAACATAAATGATACAATTACAACTTACATCAATATTACAAATCTCATGGACAACCATGATTACTAAAACACTAACATCCACTGCACATGCCGCAGGGTATGTAATAATAAATCTAACATAAAAGTACAATGTCCATATTAGGTATCACATGCGATACTCTAATATAGGACTACATAAAAGAAGCTATGAAAAGAAACAAACAATGAAGAGTCAATGAAGAACCAAGAAGGCATCCAACTGCAGAAGAACCAACAGCACCGGCACCAGGACGTTGGATCTCAAATGGTAAAGAATCACTACCACCCGACCTCGTGAACCTAAATGGTCCACTCCCACCATGTTGAGGAGATAACCACAAACCCCAATCGGATGACCAAAAGTAAACAAGGGTAAAACCACTAAGCAAGGAATCCTGAAAGCTCTCTACTCAAGGTACACAATAATAAAGTGAAAGGTGATACACACTAATCTAGAGGCATAAACAGAAACTTAGAAGATGACTTAAGCTACATGCTATGGGAGTGTCATCACATGTCTAACTACTTGAGTTACCCTGGACTCGTCACCCTGGACCCCGGACCCTCAAGCATTGAGTTACCCTGGAACTGACCACTCTGGGCCCCGGACCCTCAATACGATCCATGTGGGATTAGAATACACTCTCTCAGATATGAGGAATTCCAATCATAATCATACTCTAACTTATCTTCTTAAATGATCTATAAAGTTTTAATTACTATGTTATCACTTAATTACATAACCTACAATAGGTTACCCAGGTGCTGACCACTTTGGGTCCCGGCCCCTATTGCAAGCCACTCCCCTAAGATGCACTTAATCAATCTCCCCTAGGCTCATAATCACATAAGTACCCAACAGGCACATAACTAGGTACTCCTAGATGCAGTTCCACACACAGAAACTAAAATGATTACACAGATACCAAATACAGATATTAACCAATAAGAGCCCACAAGATTGAATCATAAATGATAATCAGAATAAACATACACATAAACATGATACTAAAATAAGTACAAATTACAAACATTCCCAGCCTCTGTATCCCCTAGGCCACTCTAATGCCCAATATCATGATAAGTACAAGAATACAGTTCAGGCACGAAGAAGACACAATTAAAAGAACTGAATAGGAATTACAAGCACTGAAACTTCATAATGAACATGATCCAAACAGGACATAGATTGCATACTAATGATAAAAGAATCACGACATAACAAGCATATTTAATGTCACTAATAAACAGAATATTTCCTAATAACGTTGTAGGAATTCAGTAGAATATTTGCCCAATTTTTGTATAAACATGTAAAAATGCCCTATAACATGATTTAAGAAAATTGACTCAAAATTATAATCATAGTTTAGTTTTAACCAATTTCGATGAACAAATTTATCCTATCGAACAATATTGTCAAGCACCCATTCTAAATTTAAGTAAATCACTAAAATTGAAAATAAAATATCACTAAAATATTTATTCATAAATTAATTATCTTAAAACCAATTTTCAACAAATACTAATTTAAACGAACTATATTTAATTAAATCAAATGACATATAATACAAAAAAAACAACATTGCATATTAAATAACTTAACAATTTATCAATAAACATAATTTATAATAAAATATAATTAACAAACATAAAAATAAAATAATACTTAATAATCAAATTCTAATTGTCATAGCAAAATTTACTAACACTAAAAACAAATTACATAAAATAAATTTTTTTTTTTAAAATCAAATCTTGGGGGGGATACCCTGCGGGTCCCGCGCCCCCTAACCCTGCTGCACGCGCTAAGCAGCCCCACTGCACGGTACCTTACTGGTACCACCGGCAGGCTCTTTGTCGACGGACCAGTAGGTACCACCGGCCATAGGGTCCTCTGCGCCGTGTGTGTGGGGGGTCAAATCTCGTGGCCCCCACCACGATGTTCAATAAAAAAAAAAACTTTTTTTTTAATAAACAAAATAAATTTAATGCATTCAAAAAACCTTTTTTTTTATATTTCCAATATATATTTATGTTTTAATAAATATTTATTATTAAACATATCAACAATGCATTTCTCCTAATGCATGTAAATATATATATATATATATATATATATATATATATATATATATATATATATATATATATATTAAAAACTGGGATAAATAATGGATAAAACCAGGTGGTCCTATTTTTTGAAAGAATACACAAAATCTAAGATTCTTTTCCATAAGAATCTATTCCTTTAAAAAGGGTTAAATATACATATATTTAATCATACTTATATTACTATAATCTTGCATAGATTTGACTTTTTCCTAATGACTGGTTATATCTTGACTGTACTTATTTTACCATCAAGCATAAAATTTAACCAGAATATGTATTTTTACTAAAATTGGGTTTTCTTTCAATAGGAAATTTATTTCATCATTCCCTATAGTCATACTATAGAACAGATTTAATATTTCAATTTGTAGGAGAACCATAACGAATTATTCAATAAAATTTTGCCAGAGTAACACTACAATGCCAAGTAATAATAAAATATAAAAATTAACTACATAAGGGTTTTCTAAATACCCAGATCCATCAAATACACAGATCTACCAAATAGAAAATTATAAAAGTACAGAAAGACAAATAGATATGAAAATAGAGATAACAGACAAAATACAATGCCTACCTTAGATCCAATGCCAGAAACGGATTTAAAATGGAAACCCCTGTAGATATGAGAACCAAATTCTCTCCAAATTCAAACACAACCTGTAGATTTGAAAACTAATTTGCAACCAGGTGTCCAATCCAGAAGCACAGAGAAATTCAATTCAACATGCAGCCACAACATTCCATAATTCTTCAAAATGCCAAACACACAAGCCTTCTCCAAAATTCCTCTCCAAAACCTGTCTCCCCAAAAATGAAAGCAAAATTCCCCTAATAGGAATTCAATTCCAACATCCAAGCAATCACAGAAGACAACTCAACAGATAACTTTGAGTTCAACTCAAATCAGAAAAGTGACTCATAAGACAACTCCTAATTCAACTCAAACTCCAAAATTGAAAGAAATTACAATTAATTAATTAAAATATATTTTAAAATGCACAACTCCACTTTGACTTTCTAAAACTAGTTGTTATCTTTTTGAGAACAATTCTTTTTTTAATTTTGCACATGTAATAAATTAAATTGATTTATTAAATAAATTAAATAATCAATGCATCACAAATTCATGCAATTAATTATTTAATTACTTAATAATATAAAAAAGCATAATTCTAAACATTTACCATTTGAGCACATGTTAATAATTAAAACCAAATTAAATAAATTAAATATTTAATACATCCTAAAGCATGCATTAAAATATTCAATTATTTAATTATACATTCAAACATAATTAAATCCAACTTCAATTAAATAATCAATTAGTTCCATTTAATCAAATAATTGACTTTGGACAATATTCTAAATTAAACATAGGAAAATAATTAAATCATTAATTTCAACTATAATCCTATCATTAATAATCATATAAAATCACCTGAATAATCATAAATCCATTGAATCAAGCACAATCAAATTCAAGCACAATAAACCAAGCAAATTGAAAATGTGCACAGACTCAAGAACGGGATCCATGAATTCATACCAACCAGGTGAATTCGGGTAAGGTAGTCAAACAGAAACTTGTCCAATTATAGGACAATTAGGCTAGGGCTAGGGTTTGGGTCTGTGAATTATCTCCCCTCTTTACCATTGAGATGAATGTTTGTGGGCATGCTCACTCCTGCCAATTCAGGGAAGACGATGCCCTGTACCTGCGAACCTGTCATCAGAAGACAAAGCATGTACATACAATATATAACAGACAATGATAGGGTATGGTCGGATGTGTGGATCTTGACTATGCGAGTAACTACGCCTCCGTCCTCTACCACATAAGCACATCAAATAGATACAGACACATAATCACCATACACATGCAAGTATGGGGTAAGTACGTCGTAATCAATATAAAACATGAAATCTAACATCATGAAGCATCATCATCTAATCTACGTATACACTTGGAAAGCATATAAGAATAATCCATAATCATCATTAATGAAACAATAATCGATCACATGGAAAGTGACCTAAAAGAATTCGGTCATACATCTAAAACATAAAGCAAACTAAAAAACATCCTACGGGTGGGTATTACAGTGTTGTTCTATTCAATTTTCTCTATCTCTTCTTTCATAGCTTTAACCCAATCTTCATTCTGCAATGCATCCTTTACTATTCTTGGCTCAAATCCAGAAAGTAAAAATGTATTATTTCTTAACTTGCTTCTTGTCATAACTCTATCATTATTGTCTCTAATAATATTTCTTAGCGAAAGGTGTCTTCTCACATACTTTTCTAGAACATGGTCAATAGGATGTGGAAGTTCTTCATTTTTAGCATTTAGTGGTGGCTCTCTTTGTTCAGCTTCCTACTTGGTTTGTACTATAAGTAAAGTATCAGGAACTTCAGGTTGAACATATAAAAATCTTTGATAGCCCTCAGATTCCTTTTTTGTTGTCTTCATCATTTTTATCTTCAAATTCATCAATCCTTACATTTGCACATTCTACAATTTTGTTAGTAGAGTTGTTTAAACACTTATAAGCCTTTCTCTTTGTAGAATATCCTAAGAATATTCTTTCATCACCTTTATGATCAAATTTTCCATCTCTAGCATCCTTTATAATGTAACATCTACTTCCAATATTTTGAAATAACTTACATTTAGTTTGTGACCATCCTAGATTTGATATGGAGTCTTGTTTGTACCTTTTCTCAATTGTACTTGGTTTAGTGTGTAAGTTTCAATGTTGACTACTTCTCTCCAAATTTTTTGACATACACCCTTCTTAATCATAAATATTCTTGCGCAATTAATAATGGATCTATTTCTTCTCTCTACTATGTCATTTTTCTGTGGTGTCCTCGGTGCAGACATGTGTCTCTTTATTCCATTTTCTTTGTAGAAAAGTGTAAACAAATCAAATGTAAACTCACCTGTTCTATTAGATCTTAGACACTTCAATTGTCTTTTAGTCTCTTTTTCAACTCTTGCCTTGTACCACTTAAACATTTGAAAAGCTTTAGATTTTTCCTTCAAAAACATGACAAATATCATTCTTGAATAATCATCAACAAATAAAATGAAATATCTATCACCATAATAACATTTTATTCTCATAGGTCCAGAAAGGTCAGTGTGCACTAACTCCAAGATTCCCTGTGTAGTGTAAGATTTTCTTGTAAAACTTGACTTTGTCATCTTACCAACTTGACATCCTTTGCACATAACATTTTTTAAGTTAATTGAATCTCAGTAGACCTCTTACTCTATTCTTTTTTCTCACCTTAATTAAGTTGTCAAAATTCACATGACAAAATATCTTATGCCATAACCATACATTCTCAACTTTAGCAAAGAAGAAAATCTTTGGAGTAGTATCAAGGTAGAATAAGTTACCTTTTGACTATTCACTAGTGGAAATAAGACCTCCATTATAATCAAATACTCTTACCTTTCCATTCTAAAATTCTAGTCGGTGACCTATGTTGTTCGATTGTGCCACACTCAATGGATTATACTTTAGTCTTTTAACCCAATAGACATCATCACATTATGTATTATCTAGTAGAACTATAGAACCTTTACCTTTCACAGTATATGAAGCATCATTACCAAATCTAACATGACCTCCATCATGATCTTCCATAGTAATGAACTTATGTGTGTCACCAGTCATATGATTTGAGCATCCACTATCTATTATCCATGTATCATTCTTACTAGCATGATAAATTAGGTATTTTTCTTCTTCATACCTTTCTTCATCAGAATCATCCTTGATAGAAACATACACAACCTTTTTACCTTTATCATTATCTGAATCATCATCAATTAGTCCTTCTTCATCAATGTAGCATGAATTCATACCTTTGTTCTTGAAATACCAGTATCTTTTGAATTTGTTCTCTTTTGTTATCATCTCGGTTTACTTTCTTCTCATCTTTTTTTTTGTCAGGACATCTAGATGTAATATGACCAATCTTGTTGCAATTGAAACATTTCAAAGGTAGTTTACCTCGATATTTTCCTTTTTCTCTCGGTAGTCTCCTAGCTAGTAAAGCTTCAAAATCTTCTTCTAATATTCCCTCTTCAAATAGACTTTATAGATCACTCTTTCAACTTTGAAACATTTCACTTGCACTACTTACATAACCATCACTTGATCTAGACTCTCTATAATTTCCAATGTTCAAAGATGACTTGAATGCAGACTCAATCTTAGAAGTTGCAGGTAAACTATTATCAAAATCATTTAGCTCAAAATCAATCACCTTACCAATTGTAGCATCCAATGAAACAAGAATCTGAGGAATGGATCTTAGTTCTTGTATTGTAGACACTCGAAAGGAATATATAGGCAAAAATGTCCTCATAAGTTTACTTGTTACATCTTCTTCTTCACTATGTCCTCCAACACCTCTAATAGCACTCACAACTTCCTTTAATCCTTTACTATAATAGTAACATCTTGACCTTTTTTCATTCTCATATAATTGAATTTTCCTTTCAGACTTTTAGCTTTTTCCTTTTGAACATGCCAATCTCCACCATATACCAATGCAAGCTTGTCCCACATTTGTTTTCTTGTATCACATCCTTTAAGATCATTGAACTTCAAGTTGGTGAGAGAAGAAGATATCTTAATCATAACTTGTGTGTGATCTTTCCTTTCTCTTACTTGTTCAAGTGTTGTAGGCCCAAATGGCGACAGTGAATACTCATTGTCAAGATAGTATATTGCATACTCTCCAATTCTAGATATGTGTAGGCCGATCTTTCTTTTCCATGTAGAGAAGTTGTCCCTATTTAACTTTGGTACCTCCCTTGTATACATCTTGGGATCTTTTACTCAATTCTTTTACACTTATCCCTTTACAATATCTTTTCCTTGATACCAATTGCTGGATTACTGAGCGGGGGGTTGAATTAGTAATTAGTAATTCTTTAAACCTTAAAAACTTTAACTCTGATTCAACTCAGTAAGACAAACTTCAATATTAACCAATTAAATTTTGCAATTAGAAAATTTAAGTATTTGGCAAATTAGATGCACAATAAACATTCAACACATTTGACACTAGTATTTAACATGGAAACCCAATTTGGGAAAAAACCACTATGGGAGTTTTCACCCACCAATAAAAAATACTCTTTTGAAGTATACTCAGTTAACAGTCAATCCTATTAAAGATTACAATGCACATTGTTAAATGTGACCCTGTCAGGGGATTTTCCTTAGATCTATTAAGATCTGCACCCTATTCCAAGTGGCTTGGTTAAAGGGCTTTAAAAACTCTTCTAGAATGTCACATCTCTCAATGATTTACAATAAGATTGTTAAGTCCACTTGGTTAAGATATTTTCCTGCTACAAATGTAAATAAGAAATAGTATAAAATTTGATCTGTAAATATGAAACTACCTTTTTCTTTGTCAAATCCCCTATGCTCTCTTTGTCTTCACTTATTTCCTTCACTATTCACTGGCCTCAACACTTCATTAATCTCTACTATAGACTCATATTTCCACCTTTTTCTTCTTCACTCCATCACTCGGTTACACATCCACACTTCAACTAGACAACTCTCTTTTCATTCAATTTCATCCTTTATATATACTATGTTTTTCCTCTTAATCTCCTTGATTAGGTTTTCCTCCATTTATTCTAAACCATCAGATCATCCTCTTGAACTGATTCAATGAACTTGGCACTTGGTAAAATGTATTATCATCATCTTGAAACTTGAAATTTTCTTGGAACTTGTACCTTCACTTTTTGCCTCTTAAATCTTTACCATAGATCATCACCTTGAATTTTCCTAATTGTAGATCTCTTTAACTAACTCTTCTTCATACTTGGAATCTTCTAGATCACTATGGATCTTCTTTAAATGTTGTTCTGATCCCTGTATTTAATCTTTGTTCCTTTCTAGGTGCCCTTCCTTTTCCTTCAACTGAAATTTTCTTTTCATCTCTCAGTAACTAAATCCTTACAATTAGTTTATTGGCTTCCTTTTTCTTTACCAAAAATTACTTTCCTCTTACTGAATGACTTATGCCTTCTTAGTAACTAAACTATTTTCTTTACCGAATTGTCCAATCTCCTTTACCAACTTGATATCTTCAAATGTAAAGTAGAAAAGTACTAGATAATTATTACCTTATCATTTCCTAATCTATATTAGCTACCCAATTAAGTTCTTCCACTTCACTAACTTTTCACTTCCTTTTTTTCATTGACTCACTCAACCTTTATCATACTCATAATGATATAGAAACTCAATATAAACCAAAAATCAATTTCTTGACATCAATGAAAAAATAACAACTGATATAATCCTTCTACAATATTGTATACCTCTGATCTCGGTCTTCATCATCATCACCATCAGTTGGGGTTAACAATCTCCCATAATAGACATCAAAATAAAATTTTAAAATTTGTGTTTCCTCATGAATAGGCTTATTAGATAATATTGACATACATCTACATTTACATATATTAAAAAGAGACAAATATCTTATAGAATCAGTTGCAACATTATTATGGATACTAATGCCTAGTAAGGTTTTTTTTCTAGCTCAAAGAATGGAAAAAAGTAATAGGGAATCACTTGAAGACTTTCATTGTATACTTATTGTGGAGAAGTCCTAGAATATGTATTTAAAGTTTCATCATGATGAAAAAATGAGCATTTTATCTAGATTGGATCACTTTAAACTTATCCCCAATTAGAAATTTATAATGTAAGACTTTCCAAGCCAAAATATGAACATCAACTTATGCTCTAGACTTCCATATTTTCCAACTCAAATTCATCCACTTCGTATCATTAAACTTACATCTCCAATGATTATTCATTTTCAGGTTTAGTGGAAAATTGGAAAATATTTTTAAATAGATATTTTTCAAAGAAAAAACTAACAAAATGGTATTTAGATAACCAAAGACAATGTATTGTGAAATCACATTGAACTAGGTTGAAAAATTTCCTAACAAGATCAACTAGAAACAAAGACTTCAAAAATGTTAGAAGTTCTCTCAACCAATGTTGTTTAGTTTAAATTTTTTCTTCAATATTTTCCACATAGACCACTTAAAATAATTGAAGTCTCAAATACAACCAAATTGATGAACTACTTTCCTAAAATAGTAAATAACATTCCTAAGAAAGGCAATAGCAAGACGTAAACCATGGTGTTGCCCTTGCCTATTCCAAAAAATAGACAATTTTTCATAACTCAATCTATATTGTAAGGAAACATCTTACTGACATAAAAACATGCTAGCAAGTTGACATGCTTTCCATATAGATTGAAAGGAAATGAGGCTCTAAATTGAGATAAATGAGTAATCATAATTTTATCAATCCATCCAACATTATACCATTTCTTATTAGAAGTGGTAAGAATGAAAAGACCAAGAATGATATTTTTCCATGGTTCTTCATCTGACATGACTCTAAAAATCCATTTGGTTGTTAGACATATCCCTTGTTTTTTAGGGTCCTTGAAATGATTGAACCTCCTTTATTTTTTGGTTGAATACAATGTAACCAAGAGGTATATTTATAACCATCTTTTCCTTCCCAATTTTACCATAGATATTGATGAATGGTTTTGTTTAGCTCTCCCTAACCCTTCTTATAAGGCATCTAGTTAGAATTGTAGTAAACATGAGAGGCAAAGAAAATCTTTTTTAGAACTTGAATTTTACTAGAAAGAGATCAAATTTATTTCCCAAAGTCATTAGTCTCTTTTTAAGATTAGTGATGAACTAGTCCCACATGTTTGAAAGAGTAACTCCCAAACTAAATGAAATTTCCAAGTACTAAGAAATTTATCCATGTTTGATATGCATCTAGTCTTTTGAAATCCTTTGAGGGACCGTATTAGAATGAATCATTAAAAAAATAGTTTTGTGATGAGAAAACTTTGATCCTTAGACTGAGTAGTATAAATTTAGTACTTCTTAAACATTTTTAATTTTATATTCGGAGTGAGGAGAAATAAGATAGTGTCGTATGCAAAGTAATGGGTATGTGCACAAAGATAGGGGATCAAAAGGCGGTATAAGATGCCACTTTTTTTGGAATTAGAAAATTTTAAACTTTGACAAGAAAATCAAGATACTTACTCAAAATTTGAAGGTGCAAAAACAAAAATAATTTTAGTACTTTGACTCTAGTTTCTAGACTACTGATTTTGTTTTTAATTGGTCAAGATTAAGGGCCTCAAAAAGTAGAACACAAAGTGGTCCTATTTTTTGTGAAAAAAACATAGCATAGTGTCTAGTGTGCTCTTCATAAAATGTTAATATTTTTTTTTGAATTTTTTTAATCACTCCTATGATAATTTAGCTAACACCACTTAATTTATCCCAAATGTCTTGGATCATTTTTTAAGAACATGTTTTTTTATGATTTTTCAAATTGAACACATCTTTAAAATATAAAATTTGAGCGTGCTCCCCCTAGAAATTATTGAAAAATAATTGAAAATGAAAACTTATTTTTTAATAGGTGTGTAGGATGGATCATAGTTTCTAAGATTTTTATTTTTTCAAAATTTGATGAATGGGCCAAAATCCATGTTTGAAATACTACACATTGGTTTTTGACAAAAATCAGACCTACTTATTGAAAAAAATAGAGATGAAAAACTTAACATAATCAAAATTCACAATAAATTATATGGTTAGATAGCTAACATAGAGATTAACACAATTACAATGTATGATTTTGTCTAGGTTGAACCCCATGAAAAATTGATGAGGAGAACATTAAAAAATATAAGAATCTCTTGTATGCTTTCTAAAAAACATGTCTTAGACCTTTTATAGTCATCCAAGCCTTTGGGTTATAATCCCATGGAAAATCAAAGCCTAAGTCTTAGTGTCTCTCAAATATATTAATATGGTGCATGTCTTTCTAATACTCTAATTTTTGGGATTATGGAAAGATAAGTACTGGGAGAGGAGGGGTGAATCAGTACATTCAAAACTTTTAAAGAGTAAAACTTTACAGGTATAGATAGCATTAATCGACTGAATTCATTATATGAAACATACATTCAAATATAACTGAAAATGTAATTGCATGTAACCAAAAAAATAAACCATTCATGAAACTTCATACACTTCACAAAAATATTTTGGTATCGTAGAAACCATTGTAAGAAGGTAAAAATTGCAGTGGGGATGACACCCACAAAGCTTCACTATTGCAGTAACAAAGTATGTCGGTTAAGGCTACAAGATTGTAATCACTTCTAGTGATCTCACCCTATTAGGAGTTAAAAATAAGATCAGATAGATCTACCTAGTTAGAGGATTTTAACAGCACAATACATGTTTGTACTCAATTAAGAAATTTAAATAAGAATGGTTAATTCCACTCTATTAGGAGATTTTGAATCTACTACAATGGATACATAATAATAGTAAGATGTATCTATAATTAGAAACTCAAACTTTCCTAATTCATATCTTTAATATACCATAAATATATCACCTTATAGTGATGTATGTGTCCTTCTATTTTTCTTGGTAGCCTTGTATCTGTTCTGAAAACTGAATGTTTCTCTCAAATCCTTCTATAAAAACCATGTCTGATCTTCTGATGTCTTGAGTATGGCTACTCCTTGATGATAATTTTTATAATGACATATTTAAAAACTTTATATCAAACTAACTTGATCTAATTAGGGTTTTACAATATCTTAGAAAACCTAAGATCAACGATAAAACTAAATAACCTAGATCTCACAGTACATAGGAATCATCAACAATTTAATGATTGCATCCATATTTAATTCTATCTTGATCTTGGTAAACCATTTTTTGATTAGTGTGAACCATTTTTATTGATGTGTGTGCCATTTCATACTACTATATCATTTCCTATTTTACTTAGTGTTCACTACATTCACCACTCGGTAATTAACTGGTGCTCAGGTCATATGAATACTTAGTGACTATTGTGATCGGTACTCGGTGATCATCTGGCTTGGTAAGACTACTCGGTCAAAGGCATGTTTGGTTAACTTAGAGATCTTCCTTGTGTCCTGCTCGATGTATAGGATTTATGTATTTTGATTGACTGTCTTGTTTGTCTCATTTACTGACTGAATGACTGAATGATACTAATGACAATCCTTAATCCTCAAATAGGAGTAATATTTTCCCCCTTTGAAATTAGTATCAAAAGTTTATGTATATGTACCGACTTCAAAAAAATATACTAACTCCCCCTTTGTACTTACTCTCGGTGTGAAGTACATACAAATATATGTATACATATAATGTCCCCCTTTTTGAAACTAATGCCATAAAATAATGTACTTAAAAGTTGTCAAAAATATTTTGATGAGTTTTCTTTACGGAATCTAAGAGGTTTTCCCATTCCTCTTCCAGGTTCTCAAGAGCAATGTGCTCTAAACTGACTTGTGCATGCATGTCAAAAATGATTTCTAACATTGGTATTTTGAGGGTGGAAACTAAATCCTTTTCCTTATTTACATGTCTTCGCATTATCTTAATATGGGGAAGCAACTCAACCTGAAGCTTTGTTATCTGGTCACTAATTGTATCTTCTTTCTTCCTCAAATAAATTCTTAACCGCTGAAGTTCTTGAACTTTGGAAATGTGCTTATGAAATGCATTGGGCTCGGTTAAAGAATTATTTTCACTGACTTGAATTTCTTCATCAAATTTCTTGAGCTTTTCACTAAGATCGATAGTGAAGTGGTCTATAGTGCATAATTTATACAAAAATTGTGTTACATTTTGTATAATGGTTTCAAGATCGGTCACAACCTCTAAGATCTTGACCTTATTGATTTCCACTTCCTGGCTTATTTTCTATGCTAATTTTATTTGTATGTTTTCTTCTACGCGTTCTTCCATTCTCTTCTCTACATCTACATCAGGGGACTTGATGTGTCCAATTAGAGTATCAAGTTGATCAATGATGGGAGTTACCTCATCAACATTGATGTCAGGGACTACTTGCATCAAAATATCTCTAACTTATTCTAAAACTTGTTTGGTTTTACTCTCTTATCTCATCTTCTCATGTGTAGCCTTCCTTGTGCACAATTTACCATACCTTCTCAAAGCTTTGGGGTCTAAAGTCCTAGGGTCACATTCAATAATTTTAATAATTTCATCTATTGTGATAGGACCCTTACCATGTTTCTTCTTTTTATTTTTCTCTGGTGTGGGGGATTGGCTGTAAGGGACTAGATTTTTGGTCTCCGGATTTGGCTTTTTTGACTTGGTAGACACACTCTCTTCCTTTACTTTCCCAATTACTCATGTCATGGTGTCTTGTCCTTTGGAATCTTGTTTGGTGTCTTCTATAGATTATTTTGTTGGTGTTCAAAAACACTTATGCAACTTAGGGCTGCCAATATGCCTTGAGACTGATGTTAGGAGTGGTTAGCTCCAAGTGTGAAAGCTCTGCAAGACAACTGGACCAACTATAGGGACAAGAATACCCTCTTCACTTTTGGCTCTACAAAACCATGGTGGGTGCACCTAATCCAGTAACTTATGGCATTTTAGGACTTTGGACTAGATTAAACAAAGTAGATGATAGCAAGAGACTACTAAATGTTAACCAGACATTCATTGAATCTCAATTGCTATTGGGTATAAAATGGCCTTGTGAAGGGTATTACTACCAACAACAATACTTAAAACTTAAAATGGTCTTTGATTAATGAGGATAGGGAAGGTAGACAAGAGCCAATCAGACATTGGACTCAACTAAATGTACTAATCCTTGATCAGTGCCATTATCCATTGGGTAGCACTCAAAAACAAATATAGAACATGAACCAACTACTATCAAAGACTCAAAGCCATAAATACAACTATTCCAGCCCATCCACTACTTATAGATCCTTCTGTAGATGAATCTAATGAATCTATGCCCTATCCAAAGTATCTTTCACTTGATCCTAGATCAAGAACTAAAGACTAGAACATATACAGAGGAAACCCAATGTAATGGACCAGAAAATCCAAAACTCATAAGACTGACACCAAGGAGAGACTTGAAATCATGAGAATAGTTATATTAAGTATGATGAGGCATGTACATGTCTATACCGGAAATGAGACTACCACTTCAATAACCTAAAAAAGATGCAAAGAAGTTCTATTTAGCATACATGCAATGTGATACAGCCCTGCTACAAACCCCTAGAACTAACTATAATCAGAACCTCTGGATTGATTAAAATTTGAACCCTTACACAGTCAAAAAATCAACTATTTATACCACTAGTTGCCTTAGAATCCTAAGAGTAGGATGCAACATGCTTCAGACAGCTAGGGTTAGGGTTACAGCGGCTAACCACAACAAAATTTCAAAAAACCACTGGAGGGAAAACCAACACCAGCTTGTCAGAAATAAGGCATGATCCTCATGGCAAGAAAATCTTCAAATTTGTACCCAGGATCACAAATTCATCATGAAAAATAGTCTGACCAGATCATCAAAACACCTCGAGCCAACAAAAACTATCCTACCCCACATGGAAAAACATCCCTACAAACACTCATGGCACCCTGGATCACACTGCAATAACAAGCGCCACCAAACCAATCAAATCTGGCTAGAAAAACCATAAATTCTAGGTACCTCTTGTTGATGGAAAACCCTCTGTAGATTTGAAATTTAAATTCCAACAGTCACCCCCAAAAGTTTAAAACATGGCCGTAGATCTCATCCTTTTCCTGACACATCGAGCGGCCTATGTTTAAGTTCACAACAGTCGCGGGCCCCTCAAAAAGTCAACAACCAATCAAAAACTAGCACGTCAGCAACACAAGCACCGTGGACCCACCCAACTCTGCAACTGCAACACCAAATAGTGGTCACATGATTGCATAGCCAAAAACTAGGCTATGCAAACACGCAACAAGCCTCCATGTCAATGCCACCCTGTCACCCGTCGACCAATCAAAACTGAGCACATCACCGAGCAAGCGGCCCCAGTTTATCTGGTGAACTGGCAACTGAAGAACTTCTGCCAATTCATGAAATACTTTCCACCATCGCTAAAAAACTTAGCGATCACATGACCACTATTCGCTGAATCACCAAATAAATTGGGGCACCATCAAAACATTACGCGAACCAGCGAACAGGAAGAAAGTTTGTTGGGCCGCTAAACATTTTATCACAATTTCCAAAGACACTGAGAAATTCAACCGAGCCCATACAGGAAGATCAATGACCATTGCAAGATCGCAAGCCTCTGACACACTTAATGAGATTATATGCCATTCATCGATTAACTGACAGGATCAGGACCCACTGACACATCTAAAAACTAGGTCCCACTGATAACAAGCCACTGTGCAAATACATGGATGAATAAAATAGTGCCAACTGTGCATACATGTCAACAGACCCACCTGCCCTCCTTTTGAGAATCAACAGCTGTCGCTATACCACTGCATTAAAGGTTGAGCATGTTTCATTAATGGTATAATGACAACCACAAGATTAGACTGAACTTTAATCTACCTAAATGCCAAGAAGATCGGTCCCACTGACAACACTCCACTGTGCACTGACATAACCAATGAAACACCACCACAGAGGCTGAACCTGACAAATGACCGCACCAAGAAATTTACCTTCATTCCACATCAATGGCTCTCGTTAAAGCACATGGTTAAAGGGGCCTCATCTTTCCTCAATGATGTAGTGACAACCACTGATCTTTGTCGCCTGTTAAACATCTGTCAGACCCCAGCCAACAGGCCTGCTAGGACAGGTGTCAACTGGTCGCATGGTTGCATGTCAGAAATTCCTGACATGTGATCATGCGACAACCAATGAAAACACTCACTTTTGCCTCCCTTCTGACATCGGGACCACCACCGAAGAAATGCTTGAAACAAACAAACAAAATGAACAGCAGGTGCATGATCGAATGGGGTGAGAATATTCCATGTGATCACACACCGATCATCAATCTCCTCCCTCTGCTATGTGAAGAATCTGGCCCCACCAACCATCACACTTGCACACTTAAGACCGATGAACAAGGAGTGCCGACAGAAGAGAAGAAATGCAAGGTCGAAAACACACAGGGTTTCTGATGCCAAAAGATAAGCGCACAAAATTGGGAAGGCATAAGGTTGAAAACAATGAGGGTTTTCACACAGACCGAAAACATCATGGATTTTCAAAAACATTGTGGGTTTTTGACACTTAGGCAGATTCTAAAATTTGTTTCTTGTAGACCTTAAAACTTGAATTTCTCCCTAGGTTTTGCAATTTAGGAGATGCAATCTAAACTAGAGCTAGGTGACACATGGAAGAACACAGGGTAGGACACTTCAAGAAAAATTGCAAGGGAATGGGCCATTTTCAAAAGATTTTTGCATTGATAGGAAAATGGACTAACATATTCTACAAGTGTATTCTTTTCTGGTTCTTTGTTTTTGGCCTCTTTATTCTTAGGCTCATTTGAATCTTTCTGCTCTTTTGTACCATGTCCCTCAAGTGTATCCTTTTGTTGATTAGGTGTAGAGCTTTCAGCTTCCCTTTGTGTAACAATCTCTATTGCTTGAACCAATAAAGGTAAGTCACCTAGTATATCAACTATTGTTGCCTCACTAGGTGCATTCTCCTTTGTGGTATCTGCAACAATGTTGATTTCCTCACCATCATGTACATCACCAAGATCTCCGTGTGTGATGTCCTCAATCAAAACATCATTTGTCCTAGTGGTTACTAGCTATAGGAAAATAAAGTGTGGTCACCAAAATGTAGATGAACTAAGAGTGTTCTCCTAAAATGTGTGTGAGGGGGAATATAAGATATACTTCTTAGTCCAATTTCCCAAAGGAAAGATCCAAATTGATTAGCCACAAGAAGGTGATTAATGCATAAAAGAATCAATCTATTAGGAATATGAAGAAAGAGGATAACCTTATATTCCATTATAGCAAGTATGTATTGAAATCTTAATTGAATTGAAGAAAAATAATAACCTCAAGTATGACAGATATGGAAAATGCTATTTTTTGATGTTTGTGCTCAGTTTCAGAGAATTCTGCAACTGGATCTAGCCTAGAAATGTAGAAATAGAGAAAACCCAAAAAAAAATTTCTTTTCTGAGCAAGGTTCTCCTTGACCCAAGATAGGGGTGAGATCTTACCTCGTGGTACAATCTTACCCCAAAAGTTCATCCTAGACTTGCACTGTTCTGATGAAAATTTTGTCCATGGATCCTGAATGTTTGTTGAAAAGGGTACTCAAATTTGCACTGATATTTGTTGTCCCGCACTTGCTCCTACAAGAAAAAGGGTTTTGTTTGTTGGATGAGGGGTTTTCCTTTGTCAAACCCTAGTTTGGAATCAACCTTGAAATGTAATTGAATTGTAATATATAAACAAAGAAAATGGAACTATTCACCTTGCTTATGTCGAAATCCTTGTTGGGGGATTCAAATCCTTGAACCCACAAGTATGGATGCTCCAAATGAATGTAGGATGTCTCAAATCAATTGCATTAGATATTCAACACCAATCTTGAGTGGATCTTGGAATAGAAAGAAGCTTGGATGAATGTGGATGGAAAAATCTTCAACAAGAGGGCTCCAAAGAGATTGAATCCTTCAATGGCTATCAATGGATCTCCTTGATGAATTAGATCTTGAATGCTTGAATGATTTCCTTCTCCTCCTTGCTTTCTTGATAATTTCTTGATCACTTGATTTCACTTATGATTGAATTCAATGGCATGTGGATGCTTGATCATGCAAATTGGATGTGAAAACTTGATTACTTGATGGAGAAAATGAGAGAGGAAAGCTTCCTTTTATACTAGTCTAGGTCAAAAACTTATAGAGAGGCCAACCTAGGAGAATCAAATTCCCATTTAAATCTTAACCCTTATAAATGGACCTAGATTAAATAAAATTTAAGAGTTTACTATTTTGAAATCTAAAACAATTGACCCAAAAGCGGGAAATAAAACTTTCCGAAGCCTGACATTCTGAAACTTATGAAATCTAAAATTTGGACCTAGGGTCAAGGTCGACATCAAATTTGACCTAGGTAAGGGTTGAGGTCATCCTTGAACTAGGTCAAAGTTAAGGTCAACCTTGAACTAGAAGGTTCTCCTTGACCCTGAGGTCAAAGATCTCATATCTTCAAGAAAAGGTGCCAAAAAAGTGCTAGAAACAGGTGGAGAGAGAAGCAGAACAGGGGGAAAATCTAGATCTAGTCAAAGACCCACTCAAGGTGCTTGAGATGACCCTAGACCAGTTACTCAGAGGGCTAAAATAGACCTAAATGGAATTGGTTCCATTTTCTGACGATACATTTAGCCCCCACTTTAGCAAGAGTATGGACTCGATGCAAACTCTTGGTAAAGGAGATCATAATGAAAAATATATTCTTATTTAAATCAAAGGGATAAAGAATCCTCAAGCCCCCAGGGGAATCAATTCTTCATCAACTCCAAGATCATAATAAGGGAGACATCTCTAGAGAGAGAGAGAGAGAGAGAGAGAGAGAGAGGGTGTGATTATCTCGCCCAATGACAACTTATGACCCATTGTGAACCACACAAGGAAACAACACAACTGGAAAGATGGAATTAAACTTCCTAGTGAATGTGCTTACTCACTAGTCAACCCATCAAAGATTCACCCTTAGGAATATTCTATTCCACAAGAGTAAAACCAAAAGTAAAAGAGATCCAATCTTAAGGACACCTCTAACCTTAAGGGATCAAAATTTTGAAACTGGAGGGATCAAGAGATCCTATAAAATAAATATCCATGCATTATGGATTAGTCACTAATCCATAAAGGGAGAGAAGTACCTTCAAAATATATGTACTGAAAGTGTGTGTGTGCAATAGGTGAGTAGAGTGTATGCCCCCACATTAAAGTCATTGCTAACACTTTAACAGGAGCAATGGCTTGAATGGAAACATAAACAACTCCACTGATTGTGTTTCCACTATGAGATGCCCCCAAACAAAGACAAATCAAGGAAAATACCACATAAACATACAGAGAGCATAGAAGGGATCTACCTACTATGGGGTTAGTATGATCATAAGATTATATATATATATATATATATATATATATATATATATATATATATATATATATATATATATATATATATATATATATATATATATATATATATATATATATGATATTATGGCAAATGAATTGACATCATTCCCCCAAAAAAGTAGAACTACAATCATAATGGAGGAAAGAACACATAAGAGTTATGAAGAAGAGTCTTTTCAGACCATGACATGGAGACCAAAAAGAATCAGTGCTACCAAGTGGAAAATCCAAGCAGATTACACAAGGAAATGTTTACAAACACTAGAACAAGTACAACATAATATGAAACAACATATAGAAGAGATATAAAATAGATTCGATTCCTTTATCACCTTGCACCAACAGAGTAACAATGGTCATATAAAATAATCTAACAGACATTTAGCAAACACATTATGGGAGAATGATAGTACGAAAGGAAAACACACAAAAAGATACCATGAAGGACCAGCTAGTCAAACGCACCACATGCTCTCCCCATCTCATTCTATATCATTTAGGGAAGGTGAGTAACTTGCAAGAGGGACTATATCCAACATAGTAGGAATGATAGCCAATTCCAAACAAGGATCCTCTTGAGAATTAGGATGTTCGATACTAGGTGTAAGTGACAATTATGATGAAATCATATTAGGTAAATCAATTTCAATGTCAATAGTCTCATATTCATCATTAACATCATTAGTATCATCAAGAGTATCTTCTTCATCTAGATTAATCAAAATAGGACCTAAGATATGAATAAAATCATCATAATCTTGCATCTTAACATCATTATTAGCAGTAACTTCTTCTAACACATCATGCATAGATTGATCAAAATAAGGTACAGAACTTTGAATAATAGAAGTATGGGCCTTATCTTGAGCACGATGTTTCTAACGAAGTTCTTTATTAGATCGATTACATTTTTTCTTGTTTGAAATATGTTGAGAACTAGGAGGAACAACTACCAGATCCTTCACAGGTTCTATAAGAGGATTATTAGGATTCTTAGCAGATTGACAAGCAACACTAGGATCTTGATTAATAAAACTAGAAGCCATAGATTAAAGAGGTATGGAAGGTGTAGGAAAAATACCATGATTAAGATCCATTAGAGGTATGCTTAACTTGATAATCTTGTGATGCTTATAGGCTTGATATGAGTGAAAAATATTATCAGGTCGAGAAGGACATGAATTAGGTATTGAAGGCCAAAAGAATTCAAGTGTAGCACAATCCCTAGGCCTAGAATATTGATATAAACTATGGTTAATCATCTTCACTTCTTCATCATGAATGAATTTAAGACACTCATGGATAGGAGAAGCAACAGCATGCATGGCATTCAACCAAGGCAAAGAAAGCTTAACTTGAAATTGATCGGAAGTAGGAACAACAACAAAGGTAGCGTTCACAATTTTACCACAAAGTTCAACTGAAAAGTCAATAGAATGAAATGATGGATAAAGAAAACCATTACAAGTTTGAATCCACACATTAGATGTATCATAAGAATCACATTGCAATTTTTTCATAAAAATATTTTCTTCAGTAATAACGTTGACTAAGGATGTAGGATCAACTAGACAACCACGTGTAGGTATCTTAGAAATCCTAGCATAAATGTAAAGGGGATGATCAGGAGCTTTAATAGTCTCAGAATCATCAAAGGTAATCAAGAGTTCCTGAGGTCTTTTATTCTTAGGTTGTTTTTGAGGTTTTGGTTGAGATTTTAGTTTAGGCTAAGGTTTCTATTTTATTTGAGGTGGAATTTGAGTTTGAGTTTGAGGTTGAAGTGGAGATACAGATTGTGACAAATCAACATGCTCCACATTATGAACAATATGATTAAGATCATCAATCTTTGAATCATAAATAATATCCATAGGAGATGGATGAGAAATGGTATTAGTATCATGTGTAGGTAAAGGATTCATATAGATTTGGAGATTTTGATTAGGAGAGACAAATTTGTTCCCACTACCATCAAAATTATCAACAGATAAGGCATTAGAATCAATTAATACTTGAACCTTATGTTTTAAAGAATAACACTTCTAAGTATCATGGCCATTTTGACAATGGTATTGACAAAAAGATTTAGGATCAAAAGATTTAGATGCTATCGTAGCAGGTAAAAGAGGTTGAATAAGAGGTAAAGTAATCATATTAGTAGTTAACAACCTATTCATAATAGAATGCAAAGATTCAGAGAGAGGATTAAACGTATGATTAAACAAAAAGAAGTGGATGTAAAAGTAGCATTGTGAGATGCAACAACAACTTGATCAGCAACTGTATTTGCTTGTTTATTTATCTTGACATAGTTAGGTTTTTGAAATTTACTTGGATTAAGAGAAGCATCACTCTTATCAACTGGAACAAGAGCCATTGGAGTGTTGCTCACAAATTGACTCACTTGTAATTAATAATGATGAAGCACTACACAAAGTTGTTGAAAAGAGGTAAATTCAGTAAGCAGAATCTTATCTCTAATATCCTTTTGCAAATTTGAAATAAACATACGTTGACTATCCATATCAGAAACATGATAAGCATTATGAGCATGCAAATGCTTAAATATACCAATGAATTCAATCAATTTTTCCTTAGTGTTTTGTTTACAATGCATCAAATTAGTTAAGGACACTTGTAGACCAATTTTATTTTGAAATTGTTGAATAAAAGCATTGACAAGTTTTGGAAAAGAGTCAATAGAATAAGGAGGCAATGAACAATACCATTGAAAGGCCTTGTCACAGAAAGTTCTAGTAAAAAACTTAGCTAAAATCCTATGGTCATGAGAATAGTCACTACAAAGGATTTGAAATGTTTTAACATGAGTAACAGGGTCTCCCTTACCATTGTAATTATCAAGATGAGGCATATCAGCTTGCTGAGGAACATGAGTATGAATGATTTCTAGGGATAAAGGACTTCCCATGTCAAATGTAGGGATGCTAAACTTGTTTTGAGTTAATGACGCAAGTTGTTGTTGTAAAGATGACATAGTTTGAGCCAAACTAATGATTGTTTAATCATTAGAGGAAATAAGAGGCATAGCAATATTAGAAACACTAGGTAAAGTATATGAAGCGATAGGAATGGAAGATACAACTGGAGGAACACTTGGGACCATAGTTGGAAGAGGATTCAAATAAGTAAAAGGAACATTATGGTAAGAAGGATGTGATGTAGGAAGGGATACAGGATGAACACTCGTATAGATAGAGGGAACCGTTGTAGTCACAAAAGGAGGGGTATAAGTAGAAATACTAGGTAAAGGAACTGAAGAAGGTTCTACACTAGTAACTGGAGAAATAAATCCTAAATCTTGAGCTTCTTGATCTAAAGGTTTAACATTCAAATGCATGAGGTGAGTAATACCACGCAGAAGATTAACACCTTGATCATTATCACGAAGAAGTTTTTTAAGAGCCTCTATAGCTTGAATAGAATCTTGATTATGTTTTTCTTGAATAAGCCAATTACCCATTTTATTAAGTTTGGTTGAAATTTTTTGGACTTGTTCAAGAGGAACTCTTAAAGAATCATCCTCATCATGAGATGAGTGAGAAGAGTTTTTGTCCATAATAGGGTTGGAATCATGAATAATCAAATTGTCATTTGGGATCATAAGGAAAGGAGAGGAAGACTCAAGATCAAAGGCACCCATAAGTTTCTAACTTCTTCTAGCCAGAATATTATAGGTAGGACTAGAGGTAGTAAAGCTCATATACCAATGCAATGCAAATAAACTAAACTAAGAAAACACAAAGCATAAATAAATGAATGTTTTTGTATTTTTATTTTATATGAGATGCAAACACATAAAATAAATCTAATACATGCAAGATCTCACACCATAAAAGAAAGAGTTTTCTATCACAGGTTCACCAAAATGCAGGAGAACAAAGTGTGGTCACAAAAATGTAGATGAAAAAAGAGTGTTCTCCTAAAATGTGTGTGAGGGAAATATAAGATATACTTCTTAGTCCAAATTCCCAAAGGAAAGATCAAAATTGATTAACTACAAGAAGGTGATTAATGCATACAAGAATCAATCTATGAGGAATATGAAGAAAGAGGATAACCTTATATTATGTTATAGAAAGTATGTATTGAAATCTTAATTGAATTGAAGACAAATACAAACCTCAAGTATGATAGATCAGGAAAATGTTGCTTTCTAATGTCTTTGCTCAGTTTCAAAGAATTTTGCAACCATATCTGGCCTAGAAATGCAAAAATAGAGAAAACCCAAAAAAAAATTTCTTTTCTGAGCAAGGTCATTCTTGACCCAAGATCAGGGTAAGATCTTACCCCAAAAGGTCATCCTTGACTTGCACTATTCCAATGGAAATTCTGTTCACGGATCCTGAAAGTTCACCAAAAAGGGTACTCATATTTTCATTGACATTCATTGTCCTGCACCTGCTCCTACAAGAAAAAGGGTTTTGTTTGTTAGATGAGGGGTTTGTCTTGGTCAAACCCCAGTTTGGAATCAACCTTGAAATGTAATTGAAATTGCAATATATAAACAAAGCAAATGGAACTATTCACCTTGCATATGTTGAAATCCTTGTGGGGGATTCGAATCCTTGAACCCACAAGTATGGATGCTCCAAATGAATGTAGGATGTCTCAAATCAATTGTATTATATCTTCAATGTCAATATTGAGTAGACCTTGGAATAAAAAGAATCTTGGATGAATGTGGATGGAGAAATATTCAACAAGAGGGCTCCAAAGAGATTGAATCCTTCAATGGCTATCAATGGATATCCTTGATGAATTTGATCTTGAATGCTTGAATGCTTTCCTTCTCCTCCTTTCTTACTTGATAATTTCTTGATCACTTGATTTCACTTATGATTGAATTCAATGGTGTGTGGATGCTTGATCATGAAAAGTGGACGTGAAAACTTGATTACTTGATGGAGAAAAAGAGAGAGGATGGCTTCCTTTTATACTAGTCTAGGGCACAAACTTCTAAAGAGGCCAAAATAGGAGAATTAAATTCCCTTTTAAACCTTAACCCCTAGAAATGGACCTAGATTAAATACAATTTAAGAGTTTACCATTCTGAAATTTGAAATAGCTGACTCGAAAGAAGGAAATAAAACTTTTTGAAGCCCGACATCTTGAAACCTCTAGAATCTAAAATTTGGGCCTAGGGTTAGGGTCAAGGTTAACTCTGACCTAGGTCAGGGTCAATTTCTTCCTTGACCTAGGTCAAATTTGAGGTCGACCTTAACCAAGAAGGTCATCCTTGACCCTGAGGTCAAAGATCTCAGATCTTCAAGAAAAGGTGCTAGAAAAGGGTTGGAAATAGGTGGAGAGAGAAGTAGAATAGAGGGGAAAAGCCAAATCCAATCAAAGAGCCACTCAAGGTACTTGACATGACCCAAAACCACTTACTTAGAGGGCTAAACCAATCCAAAATGGAAGTGCTTCCATTTTCTGATGATACACTAGCTATTTGGGAGCATCATGTTTATATTCTTCACTATGATATCTTGGTATCAAATGTGTGTTGGATGCTTGGTGGCAATGTATGCATCATCTGAGTGAAATTATTTTCCTTTCATTTTGTCCTTCTTTTGGAGAATGATAGCCAATGCAAGTTGATCAACGTTTTCCCTAGCTTTCAAGATTGTGGACCATAGAAGCTTTCTATTGTCATCAACTGCCTCAAGGTTTCCTACCAAGATATCAAGGGCTCTACTCTTCATCAAAAAGATTTTGGAGTATTGCTTCATCAGTTCATCTATCTTGGTAATAGATAGAGTAGGCATGGCCAAAATTAATGAGTGTTCCCTCATTTACTTCTCTATGTGCAGGGCATATGTCCACCTGGCTAACACTTCTCATATAACTCCTTAGGAACATACTTAGCAAATTCAATAGGTACTTCCTTAAATTTTATCATCATTTGAATGATAGCTTCTTCTATTTTCTCCTTATCTTTGGTAGTCATATATACATACCAAATCATTTTAGGGTGATCAAGTCCATCCATTTCCTTTATATTTTCAACTAACTCATCTACCGAATGACTTTATTTACAATAATTTTGAATTTACCTTGATCATCTTCCTCATCATCTTCATCAATATCATATTTTTCTCTTATCAATCATCTCCTCTTCTTAGGTTACTCGGAGGTGACTTGGGCACCTCTCTTTTTCTTCTGATATTTTTTAGTGGGAGTGGGCCTTGATATTTTTGCAATTCCTTTCTTTAGGGGTGAAGAAGTAGCCATTGAAGATCTTGACCTTACTCTTATAGGTGCTTCTTATTGTTTCCTCTTCCATGTGGCCTTTACCAGTGTAGCTTGAATATCCTTCTCTGACTAAGTCTCCTCCTCATGTTCACTGTTGCTAATTAATAGTTGTTCCTCAGTTGCATCTTCAACTAGATTAATTGTTGATTCTTCTTCTTCTTCTACATCATCTGCAAATTTTTTCACTATTGTATCCATCATCTTCTTGGATTTTATACTAACTTTTACTTCGAATAGATCCATCTTTATTATTAATTTAGCCTCTTCATAGGTTCCAAACCTAGTAGCTTTTGGATCTTTGGGCTCAACCATCAATTCCTTTATTGACATAGAAGCTCAGTCAATATCCAATTCATAGCCCATTAGGAGTAACCAAGCAGTACTCGGTTCAACTTCCTTGATTAGAGTTGTGTTGGTATCCACTAGGAAACAAATATCATCTTTATGTTTTTCTACCAACTGACTTGGTATCCTACTCCTTTGATGTATTCTATCCTTGAATTATTCAAAGTAAATATCTATAACACAAACAAAATTCTGACCTAGACTTTGTATAAACTCACTGATTTGCATAATAATTGGTCGGTTGGCATCCCAGTCAACATTACCGACTGATGGAAATAATTTTTGTATGTATAAAAATACACAGACCATTAGAGAACTGAACTTACAAGTATTTGTCTTTTCTATCCTAATGGTTCTCATGTTCTCCTCCAGTTGTTTCAGAAGAAGCTCGGCGAGGTCAAATTGAAAACCCTTCTTAATAATCTTATAGGTGATGTCTGTGGCTCCACAAGGTACAATGTTTGGCCTGCTTGATTGAAATATCTTGTAATTGAAAACATAGGCTTTGAACCTTGTCTTTGGATCAATGATTGTATTATCTCTCATACCTCTTCCATCCCATTCTACTCTTGTAAGCTTCTCGGTCTTAGTCCTCGATGAACTCCTTATGGCTTTAACTTTATTGGTAATCGGGTAACTGGTGACCACATTTATGATGTCCTTTTTTATATTGACTAGTTCATCTAGCCATAATTCTCCTTCATGCACTTGGCTTAGAACAACCCTAATCCATTCTATCTTAGATTCTCTCAGGAAATATAGGGCATTCATTAGTCCCTTCACCTCTAGGTGTTTGTGCTCATCCTTGAGCTTTTCGTTCACACTCAGCTTCTGGTAAGTGGATTGAAGCTCAAAATCTTTAATTTCACTAATTTTATAGTGGATATATATGTGAATGTCTTGTATCAACAAAACCCTAGGTGGTATACTAGAAAACACACTGGTTTGACCAATCTGTGATGCAATTTTAGGATGTAACTTGTATTTTGGTTCATCAAAGGTCACATACTTAATCAATGTGACCTTCTTGTCACTCTCAAACTTTGATTTCATGACCTTGGATGAAGATTCCAAAGTTTCTCAAATTTAGGGCTTCACAAATATTTTTTAAAACAACTCGGTGGCTAAGAAAATTACTTTTGGTCATGATAAAATCGCTTAGGTTCTCTTTAAAATTCTGCTAAAAGCTTTGGAATTTCTTCGCTCAAATTTTCTCAAGTCACTCTGGTTCTTCTCATGATCATTGTGTGATGAAATTACTAATTTAATCACATATTTATACCAAAAATCTATTTTCCCTCTCAAACTTTCAAATTAAATGCTTTACCTACCACAACTCGTTAAACATAGTTGCAGTCGGTTTACTCTTTAAGACTTTAGCTTGGTTAGCACTTAGATATTACTTGGTTGATACCACAATTCAGTTAACCTTTCCAATATTCACCGACTAGCAAACATTTACTCAAATATTATTTTACTGACTATACACAATTTGAGTTCTAAACTTGTAATCCCATAGTGCATCTCATTTCATGCAGATTTGGTGTGCATTTACTAGATATAAGGAACTGTTGTAAAATATAACCAATTGAAATGTAGTTCCATACATATCTTTAGTGATTAGGTGGAGGTGGTGATATCACCTAATCCAATGGATGAGGTGTCACCGACTGCAATGTTTAATTTAAGCATTGTAATTTGATGCTTTTCTCCACATTTTATTTCTTATCTTCATGATTTCTTCAATTTTATTTCCATTTGTATTTGTATGTATCTCTGGTGCTTGGTCTCTACAATCTTTTCTCAAGTGATTGACCTTATCATAGTGCAAACATGTCATTCTAGTACTTGTCCAATTATGAGATCTTCCTCTCTAGTTCTTTCTCATACAATTTGTTGCTACATGTCCATACCTGTCACATGCTTTGAAATTAACCCAAGTGTTGTAATCCCAAGTATATGCATTACCTTTCCTTCTTGGTTGATATAATTTGATCTATTCTTTTGGTGTCCAGACTTGCTTCATTTTTTTCCTCAAATCTTGGGACATTTGTCCATGCATGTGGCAAGTGTGACAATGTTTCTCCATATAAGGTTTCTTAGATTTCATATTCAACTTTGATCTACACTCATGTGCTTGATTTCCATACTTATTAAAATTATAGCAATAACCATGAAATTTAGGAATGGATTTAGGAGAACCTTTTTCTTTGCTTTCGCAAACATTTTATGTGTGGCCCAGTTTTCCACAATGATAACATGATAGCTTCTTTAGCCTTGGATTAGTATAGGCATTATTCTTTTCATCTTGTCTTGATTACTCTCCCTACTCAGTATAGCCTAAACCAATTGTGCTATCAAATATTTTCTAAGTAATCATAAATTCATCCATTCTTTTAGTACTTTCTATTAGCAAGTTGGCTATACTAATGTATATGACTTGATATAGTGTTGTCATTATGGAAAAAAAGTCATATAGCATTTTGGAGTCAGCGCACTTGGTGTAAAGATCAGAATTTAGTTAAGTGTTGAAGACTAGACAATATATAGAGTTCCTACAACTCAGAGCATCAATGCACATGTGTATAGATGAATTATGGTATGCGCCCTGGAAGTTAAGTTGGTTATACTATACTCGTGATTATTCTATGAGCACATAATTATATATGAAAGGATGTGAAAGATATAGTCAGTTGAAGTTACATAGCCAATGTGTGCCAGTAGAGAACAGAGCATGGAGCCGACAATCAGTATTTTGGTTTGTGGTCATAATGTAAATTTTTAAAGGCTATGTGCCTATTGTATTTAGGTTTTTGACATGTATACTTGTTTTTTTGTAAGCACACTTAAGCCAATTCACGTGGAAGCATTGTTTGTAATAGGTCTAAGGGCCGACCTAGTTGTTTATTTTGTATGAGTGTATAAATATAAGATGCACCCATTGTATTTGGTATGGAAGTTGATATAGAGTTATGAGTAGTAGAGAAGAAGTGTGAAAAGACACTATGAGATATATTAAAGCTTTTTAAGAGGTCAAAGCATCAGTGCATCAAAGGAGCTGATCTGACAAGTAGTGTCACAGTGATAGTTCACCCGGCAGATATAGTGTGTATCTAATAATAGAAGGTTGTAGCCTTCATCATTTGAGTAGTTAGCTCTAGGAAAGTGAGTCCACTCCCCTAAATAGGATCATTGTAAAAGACTCCTAACAGGGTCCTAGCCTTGACCAGGTCTATTGTACTTAATATATTGAAAAGCTACTCCTAATAGGGTAAAGGATATTCTAGCAAGGATCATAATACACTAGTACAAAATATTAGTGGGTGTCAATTCCCACTGGGGTTTTTACCTATTTGGGTTTCCCCATAATCATATTGGTGTCATGTGTTGATTTCATGTTTCATGTTTAATTTAGTACTTAAGCATTTAAGTTCAGTATAAAGATTAAAGTGAAAAGTTTAAATACAGTGAACACTAATTCACCCCCCCTTTCACTGTTCCCATTACTAATAATTGGTATCAGAGCTCTGGTCCTCAATAAATAAGTTTAACCACTTGAGGAGATCATGGAAAAAGAAGAAATGAAACATCTGAAGAAGAATCTTGAAGCCGCTCTTGAAGACATAGACAATTCAGAAAGAGAAATTGAAGAACTAAAAGAAAAATTCAGTGATGATCAATTAGTTATCAAAAGATTAAGAAAGGATTTGAAAGGATGCTCTAACAATGATCTTGAAGAAAAAGTCAAGAAGTTAAGTGAAGAAAATGCATCCTTAATAAATCACCTTGAAGAATTTGATGACAAACTGATGAACAATCAAGATGTCTATAATGAACAAGTCAAGGAGAACCTTCAACTCAATGAAGAACTAAGGGAAGCTATCTTGGAAATCTTGGAGCTAAGGAATATCAAAGAAAGCTTGGAATCTAAATTGAAGGAAGCAAAGAATCATATTGAAAAATTGCACACCAATTCTTATCTAATAGAATCTTAGTTATATGCAGGAAGAGCCAAAGGAGACACTAGTTGTATTGGATACAATGAAGCACAAAACTAGATTGACAATATGCGAGCAAGTAAGGATACACAAAAAGACTCTACTAATACTGAGAAGATTGAAGATCAAACCAAAGATTGGTGAACCTCCTAAGAATGAGTGCAAGCCTGGAGAATGCACTTGTTTTGCATGTAACAAGCCTGGACATATTGCAAGGAACTATATAGAGGTAAGACCTTTTAATGGGTACTGTTATTCATGCAATAGATTTGGTCATAGAACAATAAATTGCAAGAATAGCAAGAAGAAAAAAATTCAACATGATCAGAGAAATCACAATTAGACCAATATAAGAAGTTCTCAGAATGTTACATGTTAGCTATGTAACTATAATGGTCACTCAGCAAAATAATGTAAAATGGTGACTCATGTCAATGCACCAAGGAATATGAGACCTCCAATCATTTGTCACTCATGTAACAAGGTTGGAAATATCTCAAAGTTTTGTAGATCAAGGATGCAAGGTCAAGAAAGCCCTAAAAAGGCCAAAGAACCAGTATTGAGTCCCAAAGGAGAAGTCAAGTTTCTAAAATCCTCAGAGGATGCGAGCTTGATTTGGTCAAAAGGAAACAAGGAAAAAGTTGATGAGTACGTATTGGATGCATCCATAGTGGATGCACCCTCTACATCTACATGAATGGCCCTCAGGGTCATAGGGGGAGCTAATTTAGCTCTAGACCCCTGCGTGGCTAGTATACTCATTCTTAGAGTATGCGCCTTTGGACTAAATCTTTTGGAGTGTATAGGAACCTTTGTGCAAGAGTGCACATGCTAATTGTTAATAAAACTTGAGTTGGAAATTTTGAAGTGACAGCCTGGTTTATGCAACGTGCATTAATGGCAGAATTCTCACTTTAAGTACACAAAAAGTTGTTTTCATTACTCATTGCATTTGAATTTAGAGTGATTGAAGAGTAGATAGAGCCTTGGAATTTGTTGTGAAGATTTGGAGATTGAACTATCAGGGTTTGTAGTGCATTTGATCAGTTGCAAAAACCCTAGTTTGTTGCGCCGATTTGGAAATCATCAAATTATCTCAGAGATCAATTGGAAAGTGATTATCAAGTAGGTCATGGCCACTCCCATTGTTTATGATGTCACTGAGAAGAAAATATATGTTTTCAAGAGGCCCCCATTTAAATCAACCCTAGATGATTTAGAGGGAGCATTCTCCCATACGCCTATGGGTGTCATGCATGTGGAAGACATAAGGGCTTACATCTACTGTAAGAAAGAACCTGTTGGACTAGATAGGTTAAGGGCACACATGGATACCATGTTGAAACCAAAAAAAAAATTCATCGATGAATATATCAAATGGAATGATCACCCTATTGTGGAGTATGCTACGGCATATGAATTCTATGAAACTGAATGGATAAAGATTTTATTGTGCATAATCCATAATGATCTATTTTGGATTGGTGATGTGCCCGTAAGAATCATAGGAGACTTGATATATGATATGATAGGCCTTTCTAGGACAGGTGTCATCCTTCTAGTGGGCAAGGATGTTAAGAAAATGGTGGAGCAAGCCTGTAAGTCAAGAAGCGATAGGCATGGCATGACAATCGAGCCTATTGAGAAAGAAAACATCAAATTGATGTCAATGATACTAGTATATAGGTTTCATCACACCAACAAGGTGAATAGTGTGTCTATGAGCACTATTCTAGCAGCCATCTGACTTGTGAAGGAAGATGGGGAGTTTAATCTCTGTGAGATCTTGCATGCATAGATGATTGATAACATCAAGGCTATCAAACATGACAGGACAAAGATATTCAGTTTTGGGTCACTAATCATCTATATGTACCTTTAGATAATTGGGAAAGTGTCAGATTTTTATTTTGACAAGTCCATTCCAACCATGCCATAGATATCCCTTGAAGCATCCATCGAGAGTACATTGAGAGACTATGTAATATTGGTATTGAAGACCTTTAGGGAAAAGATAAAAATGAGGTACAAGATTCTAGAAAGAATTATGGAAAAGTATAGGATACAATATGCTTTATGGTTGAAACTGATACTACTTGCATGGAAACTGTTGAACCAAGAACTAAGTGGATTCATCCACTTGGCTATGAAGTAGAGGAACATGTCCTTGAAGCATATGCATAGGTACTTCTATCAGTACCCAAAGATCCTAATGAACCTAGGTGGAGAACTTATGAGGAGAAGACAAGAGAAGTAGATGCAAAGCTAAACAGTGCAACAACAAAAAGAAAAGTTGCTAAAGTCACATCTGAGATCTTGAGAATACATGGTGTATCTCAAGCAGAACTTGATAAAGCAAGGGATGAAAAGATTGCCTTATAATTGAAAAGCACAACAACAGAAGTAGAACAAGAAGATCCTAATTTGAAGAGAACAAAAATTGAAACAAATGATAGTCAGAAGGGTAAAGAAGATAATACTCCTTCTACGCCCAAAGATACTATTGACCTTACCACTCCTCCGGAGTATAAGCCAATAGTCAAGAGGAAGAAAGAAGATAGCACTAGTCATCCATCCTCGTGAGATACAAGGAGTAGGAAAAACATTCAAGCACCTCCTAAGGTAGGATTCAGACCAAGCCTAAAAGTTTTGAATGCAAGAATTGTTGATGAGGGTAGAATTGATCAAGTAGAGAAGTATTGTGATACATACAGTGAGATTGACAAATCAGAAATACATGGTATGATTGTCAAACATATGATCAAGTTCAAGAAGATAGTTCTTGAATTAAAGACTTATTCCAGATAGAGTATGGGATATTTTAGAATTCCAAAAGAGACAAGCAAATGAAGAGGATCTAAGGATTAGAGAAAAGATATTAGAAAATAGTCTGCCAGTATATTCTAATGATGGAAAGACATTGATATTGAATTTAGTGAAGCCACACATAAGAACAAAGATGAGAACTCTACACATTATGAACAAAGACTATGAGCTGATAACAAAGGAAATAGAGAAGGCTTTTGAGAAGGTGTTCTTAGAACAACACATGAAACCTCCTTCTGCGCCCATCACTCATGCACCTAGTAAGCAAGATAATGCAGTAGAGACCTTCAATATACTAGTGATAGGTCCATAGGACTCAGCACCCATAGATGGAACACAATTAGAGGTAGATAAGTCTACACCCATGTCATAATCACTCAAGGATAGCACCATTGTTATTGACAATGTAGAGATAGCCATGGCGGCCACTGACACAGAATTGGATAAGTTTTAGGAAGCATTTGTGAGAACACAAGAAGCTAAAATCTTATGCAGCAGCTCACCTCCCACTCATCAAGTATAAGTGCTTATTTCAAAGACATATTTGATGAAAAAGAAGAAAACAAAGAAGAAGAAGAAAGTAAACATAAAGATGAAACTTTTGTTGAACTGGTCATAGTGAAACAAGAAGTGATGGCTAGCACTCCCATCACTCCTTTAGCATTGTTGTCAAGTTTGATACCTGACACAAGCAGTTTGGGCTCTTGGAAAGAAGAAGACCTAATTAAGTTCAACGTCTTGGCTATGGAGAAGGAAAAAGAAAAACAAGTAATGAGGAATCCTCTCCTAGTAGAATAAGTAAACATTTTGAATAGTTTTCTACCAGAAGATAAGAAAGTGCAAAAAGTTCATTCAATTGATGATGTGAGTACAATCATCTCATAGTTCAAAAGCAAATTTTCTAGCCTAGAAGAATTTGCGTCCATAGTGGCAGAAGAGAAGTACTTAAAGAAGATACTAAATGAACTAATGAGAAACTTTGCACTAGACTTGAATTCTCTTAAGTTTGGTCAAGCATCCCTGAAAGAATTTGCAGATGAGGGAAGAAGAATCATTGTAGCATGCATGGATCAAGACAAACTCACCAATGGTCACTTCAAGAAAATAAAAGAGGTGGAAACAATGATTGAGCAAGTGAAGAATTCAGTGACAGACACATCCATTGATGTAAACATGTGCAACAATTTCTACCAAGGTCAGATAGACAAGATTGAGAAGGAAGAAAAAGAGATATCAAGGATAAGGTCCAAACAGACTCAATTGAGAAATGGTCTTGCGCCCTCTTTAGACATCCTCAATTAGAACATCAAGGAGATTGATGCCACCATGGTAACTTATGATCATGGTCCTAGTAGTGACTTGGAGAAGATGGAGAAGCTTCACTATGCATTATGCACCCATCTCCAGATAGTTAATTCACTGATAACTTTTTGGAAGAAGGAGATCCAGAACCTCAAGATAGCATATCCAGATGTTTTCCCTCAATAAGTGTATGTAGATAAATTTTTTTGATACACCTTTTGCATTAATGTCAAAGGGGGAGTTGTGTATAGAATATGGAGTCTAAGATGTATAGGGAGATATAAGAGTATGTATAAAAATGTATAGAAGATAAAAAAAAAATTGTAGTAAGGAAAGTTAGCAACTTGGCCATATTACTTTGTTTCCATCAATGATAAAGGGGGAGATTGTTGGAAAGTTGGCTATACTGATGTATATGACTTGATATAGTGTTGTCATTATGGAAACAAAGTCATATAGCAGTTTGGAGTCAGTGCACTTGGTGTAAAGATCAAAATTCAGTTAAGTGTTGAAGACTAGATAGTATACAGAGTTCCTAGAACTCAAAGCATTAGCACACGTGTGTACAAATGAGTTATGGTATGCGCCATAGAAGTTAAGTTGGTTAGACTATACTAGGATGTGAAAGATATAGTCAGTTGAAGCTGCACATCTAGTGTGTGCCAATAGAGAACTGAGCATGGAGCCAACAGTCAGTATTTTGGTTTGTGGTCATAATGTAAAGTTGTAAAGGCTATGCACCTATTGTATTTAGGTTTTCGACATGTATAATTTTTTTTTGTAAGCACGCTTATGTTAGGAATGGGAACACTAAGAGGGGGGGGGGGGTGAATCAGTGTTCACTAAACTTTAACTTTTCTCTTTAATCTTTATGCTTAGCTTAAATTCTTAAGTACTGAATTAAACATTTACATAAAACATGAAACATAAGAATAACACATGACACCAATATGATTACGGGGAAACCCAAATAGGTAAAAACCCCAGTGGGACTTGATACCCACTAATATTATGTACTAGTGTATAATGATCCCTGCTAGAAGATCCTTTACCTTGTTAGGAGTAGCTTTACAATATATGAAGTACAATAGACTTGGTTAAGGGTCAAACCCTATTAGGAGTCTTTTACAATTGTCCCTATTGGGGGAGAGGATGCAATGTTCGAGAGCTCATTGCTCAAATGATGAAGGCTACAACCTTCTGTTATCAGATACACACTATATATGTTGGGTGAACTGTCACTGTGACACTGCTTGTCAGATCAGTTCCTTGGTGTGCTCATGCTTTAACCTCTAGAAAAGCTCTAATACATCATATGATGACTTCACATATCTCTTCTCTACTTATCACAACTCTATTACAACTTCCAGACTTATTACAATGGGCACATCTCATATTTATACGCCCATACAAACAAAACAATTAGGTCGGCCCTATAACTAATTACAAACAATTCTTCCAAGTGAATTGGCTTAAGAATGCTTACAATTATACATGTACATATTTCAGAAAACTAAATAAAATGGGTGCATAGCCTTTACAACATTACATTATAATTGCAAACCAAAATAGTCACTGTCAGCTTCATGCTCTATTCTCTGCTGGCACACACTGGCTGTGCAACTTCAACTAACTGTAACTTTCACACCACTACATATCTTCTTATGCACTCTTAGACTAAGCATAAGTATAGTCTAACAACCTTAACTCCTAGGGCACATGCATCAATTCATCCTTATGCATGGGCGCATATGCTCTGATCTGTCAGTACTCTGTATACTGTCTAGTCTTCAACACTTGACCGAATACTGATCTTTACACTTGGTGGGATCACTTTAAACTGCTATATGAATTTTTTTCCATAATGAAAACATTGTATACAATCATATACTTTAGTATAGAAAACTTTCCAATAGCTTAAGCCAATTCACTTGGAAGCATTGTTTGTAATAGGTCTAAGGGCTGACCTATTTTATTTTGTATGAGCATATAAATATAAGATGCACCCATTGTATTTGGTATGGAAGTTGATATAGAGTTATGAGTAGTAGAGTAGAAGTGTGTGAAGACACTATGAGATATATTAAAGCTTTGTAAGAGGTCAAAGCATTAGCGCATCAAAGGAACTGATCTAACAAGCAGTGTCATAGTGATAGTTCACCCGATAGATATAGTGTGTATCTGATAATAGAAGGTTGTAGCCTTCATCATTTGAGTAGTGAGCTCTAGGACACTGAGTCCACTCCCCTAATAGGGATCATTGTAAAAGATTCCTAATAGGGTCTGACCCTTGACTAGGTCTACTATACTTAATATATTGAAAAGCTACTCCTAACAGGGTAAAGGATCTTCTAGCAAGGATCACAATACACTAGTATAGAATATTAGTGGGTGTCAATTCCCATCGGGGATTTTACCTATTTGGGTTTACCTGTAATCATATTGGTGTCATGTGTTGATTTCATATTTCATTTTTATGTGAATGTTTAATTCAGTACTTAAGCATTTAAGTTCAGTATAAAGATTAAAGTGAAAAGTTTAAATATAGTGAACACTGATTCACCCCCCCCCCCCCTCTCTATGTTCCTATTCCTAACACTTTCTTCAACTTTATTGATCGTATCATTATGTTGGTGTTGTATCTTTACCTCATTCGTCAATATTTCATTTTCTTCTCTTAATTCACCAATGTCTTCCAATTTCCTTGTAAGCTCATTGTTTACTTGGTTGACTTCCTGACTTGTGACAACCATCTGATTAGAGATTTAAAAGTGATACTTGGTAAGTCATAGTATCTCAAATTCCTTCTCTTGCAACTTATTAGTCATTTTCCTCCTATTTTCAATAGCCGAGTTCCTTTCTTGTTTTGATTGCCTTGCATTGTTCATGATATCAATCATTTTGACTATTTGTGTCTCTTCACCAATTTGTAGTGCATTCACTTGTTCAGTAAGATATAGATTCTTTTTAGATAGATCTAATATGGTTCCTTTAGATGCATTAGATAAGCTACCAAATCCAGATAAATCAAAAGGAGCATCTATCTCTTCTTCATGGTAATCAGTCTCATTAAATGAAGTGCCATATCCTTCCTCTTAATCTGTAATTTCTTCAGTTCTTCTTTAGCTTCCTTAAATTGTTCAAAATAGATTTTCATCTGTAATCTTTGATTCTCAATAGTCTTATCCAATTTATACCTTTCCATCTTCTAGATCTTTTCTCTTCAGTGAATAAACTTCCTTAACAAAAGAACTAGCTCTAATACCAATTTTTGGGATTATGTAAAGATAAGTACTGAGAGGGGAGGGGTGAATCAGTACCTTCAAAAATTTTCAAGACTAAAACTTTGTAGGTATAGATAGCATTAACCGACTGAATTTATTGTATAAAACATACATTCAAATATAACTGAAAATATAATTGCATATAACCAAAACAATAAACCATTCATGAAACTTCATACACAACAAAACTATTTTGGTATCACAAAAACCCTTGTAAGAAGGTAAAAATTGTGGTAGGGATGACACCCACAAATCTTCACTACTGTAGTAACAAAGTATGTTAGTTAAGGCTACAAGATTGTGATCACTTCTAGTGATCTTACCCTGTTAGGAGTAATAATAAGATTAGCTAGATCTACTTGGTTAGAAGATTTTAACAACACAATACATCTTTGTACTTAGTTAAGATATTTAACTAAGAATGGTTAAGTCCACTCGGTTAGGAGATTTTTAATCGACTACAATGGCTAACTAGTAACCGTAAGATTATCTATAATTTTTTAGTAGTCCCAAGAGATAACTGAGAGGGGCGGGGGGGGGGGGGGGGGGGGGGTGAATCAGTTATTTACAAGTTTCAATTCTTTATCCAATTAAGTATACTTAAACATAAAGCATAAACACAATGAAAGAATACTTGAACACACCACCAATATTTTGGTTATGGAGAAACCCAAATAGGTAAAAACCCTGGTGGGAATTGACACCCACTAATAATCTGCACTAGTGTATTATGATCCTTGTTAGAAGATCCTTAACCCTATTAGGAGTTGTCTTTACAATGCATTTAGTATAGTGACCTAGTCAAGGGTTAGACCCTATTAGGAGTCTCTTACAATTAACCCTATTAGGGGTGAGGACACATTGTCCAAGAGCACACTGCTCAAAGGGGTGAAGGCTACAACCTTCTATTTAATAGATACACACTATATCTAGATCTTGGTGAACTATGCGTTGACTTGTTGTCTGGATCAGTTCCAATGTATAGCACAAACTCTTTACTTGGTCACATAGACCTTCTTCTGATGGCTCAACACTTTGCACACTCTGCTCTTTTCTTTTTAATCTGCTCTGAACCACACTTTAGAAATCACAAATGACTGCCTATAAATATCATTCCTCTGAATGATATAATCAAGTCAGCCTATTAGAACCACCTTGAAATCATATTAGAGAAACCATAACATACTCCAATAATAATTATGTCAGCTCTACTAAGCATGCAACACAATCTAGGATGTGTCTAATATTATAGACGCACGCTACACACTGTCGGCTCCACCAAAGTAATTGAATCTTTATGCTCAAGCTGAATTACATCATGCACTCTTAACTGAACATTTTTAACTCTTCTTTTATCACTAATCCAAGGGTGCATATCGAAATAATAGTTGCAACTCCTTTACTAATAAAATATTTGTCGGCTCTTCTAGATAAACACAGGAAACTGCAACTAGTGAATGGAGACTTCATAACTTTACTTCTACTAATCATCAAACTCTACATCCATGAATGTAACATCACTAACATGTCTCCATCACATATCCAAATGCACAAGGCTCCATGATAATTGTACAAACAATCATTCATAGAAAAATGCATGTAACTCTATTAGGAACACTGCTGACACAAGCTCCTATATAACTATCTGTACTAACAGTTAACCTCTGCATCCATGATATCATTCTAATAACATGTCCATGCTTCATATACTTAATGCTTACTACATAAGTCCATGCATGCTAGTTACCATATGTTTTTTGTAAGTAGTAGTTGTTGTTGCACCAAAAGATTGACCTTTTAATGCCCGATACAACCACTAGACTTATAGAAGACACAAGAGGCTGTTAAACCATGTCACAAATCCTAAGGGGAGTGCTGACCATTTTGCCAACAATCTACCACTTAGTGTTACACAAGGGGATTCAAACCTATGAACAAGCTCTAATACCACTTGTTACAAGTAGTAGTTATCATTGCACCAAAAGATCAACTTGTTAATGTCCGATACAACCACTAGACTTATAGAAGACACAAGAGGCTTTTAAACCATGTCACAAATCCTGAGGGGAGTGCTAACCATTTTTCCAACAATGTTGTCATCAATGACAAACATACAGTCAGCACTGTCTTGCTAGCAAATCTCCAACATAATTAACAACTCAAACTATCCTAATTCAGATCTATAATATACCATAAATATATCACCTTATAGTGATGTATGTTTCCTTCTCTTCTTCTTGGTAACCTTGTATTTTTTTGAAAAATTGAATGCTTCTCTCAAATCCTTTTGTCAAAACCCTTTTTGATCTTCTGATGTCCTGAGTGTAGCTACTCCTTGACGATAGTTTTCATAATGACATCTTTACAAACTTTATATCAAACTAACCTGACCTAATTAGGGTTTTAAAATATCTTAGAAAACCTAAGATCAATGTTGAAACTAAATAACCTAGATCTCATAGTACATAGGAATCATCAATAATTAAATGATTAAATCCATATTTAATTCTATCTCGATCTTAGTAAACCATTTTTTGATCAGTGTGAACCATTTGCATTGATGCGTGTACCATTTCAAACAGCTCTATCATTTCCTATTTTACTCAGTGTTCACTGCATTCCCCACTTAGTAATTAACTAGTTCTCAGTTCATATGAATGATCAGTAACCACTGTGCTTGGTACTCGGTGATCATCTAGCTCGGTAAGATTACTCAATCAAAGGCATGTTCTATTAACTTAGAGATCTTCCTTGTGTCCTTCTAGGTGTATAGA